>JALGXP010000061.1:0-106116 GCA_023333625.1 Bothriochloa decipiens
CGCCGCGCCGCCGCCGTGCGCGCATCGGCCTCCCGTGCCTGGCCGCTGCCGCCGCAGAGGGAGAGAGGAGGAAGAGGGAGGAGGCTGCCGTGTCTGGGAGAGGAAGGAAGGGGATAGGGTTAGGGTTGGAGTTGGTATTTGTATGATGTCGAGGAGGCACCACCACTGTCAGATCCAGAATCCAATGGCTAAAAACATTTTGAGCGACGTGGCCACCCTGGGAGGCGGTTTTGGCCACAGCTAATGTACTCTTTAAATACCTCTCACTGTCCCACTCTCGAGACCCCCATCTATTGGTGTAAAAATGCGACTCTTCACGCCAACTGCCTCTCGCAAGCCAGATAGACCGGAGCTTGAGCGTCTCTCCGATCCCTGCGACTTTCTCCAGCTGTTGATCTGGTCGATCGAGTCCAAGGGGTGCCAGTCAATTTGACCCTGAAATTGACAAGGAGGAAAAAATAGTCAAATTATGTAACCTGCCCGTGTGATTCCAGATAGTTCCTCATATATGGCTAAATAGCCGATGTGATCAGGGCATTGACTAGAAAGTCAACATCCAATATGCGTTTTTAAATAAGCGATTGAATAAATATGCATGAATAAAGCAATCGATCATGACATGGTATAAATAACTAAGATGAAAGAAAGCATATACCATTCATGATGCGAGCTATAAACGGTAAAGATCTAACTAAATCAACCACTTTGATACGCAAGAGAAAGAGCACAAGGCCATTAGCCGATCTAGCTTAATCGATACAGAGTACGAAAGATCCAACATGCGTTGTGATAATCTAGATTAAAACTAACAGATCTACTAAGCAAGCTCAACAAACCAACTAGTTTTAAACAGACACGCACGCGCAATGTTATGGGTGAAACTCTGGTGAATTGGCTAATTTGCCGATACCGACACAAGAACGGACGAGGTGCATGAACAACCTTCAACAAAACTCACTAACAAGCTTTATCGTAAAACTACCCATACCCTAGAACGTGCCACATGTCACGAACAAGATTGACAAGATCCAGCTAATGCAAGCACGAGACCGATCATCAAAGCAAGGGAAAATAAACATGATAAGTATTGATGACAATTGAATCTAAGAGGATATAAGCCAAATCTACCAATCTTGATCGGACGATGATGTTGTTGTAATAAAATAAACAATGTAAACAAACAACATCGGTAACTTAATGAATCTACTAGGTTGCCAAACCTAATAAAGCCGATAACTAATCTATGTCAACGCATACAATAGGAGGTCGAACCGGTCCTATTAAACGAGAACATAAACTGTCAGCATGTGTCAACGCATAGATGGAGGTCGAACCAGCCAAATCAAGCATAAACACAAGCCCTTTGGCCATATCAATGTATAAATAGGAGGTCGAACCGGCTCTATCTAACACAAATACAAGCCATGACGGTACTTACAGCAAATCAGAGGTCGGACGACCCGATGCAGCCTAACTTGATGAAGAAACTCGCCGTCAAGATCCTAAAACTAAAGGTTCGGTGTTCGGAACCGAAAGATTATATTGATTGATCGATAGATGTCGTTACATTAGCTGGGGCTTATATTTATACCCGTGGGCTTGACCGACGCACAAGACTTGCCTAAGAAAATATCTAAACAAAAGATAATACTAAGATACACAGACTCGTCTTTCCTTTCTAAAATCGTTGCTAATGAAACTCCCTTGGCCGACGCGTCTTCTGTTGCCTTGGTCCCATCGATAAGTGCAGATAATACCTTGTCGTATAAGAACATGACGCTTAGCCAGCCTTGTACGTACATGCACGGATACGGTACGTGTCCTTGCCTCTTTCATCGTTTATTAGTTGCCACCCAACCAAATCTTTAGTATTAATCTCTTTCTTGCACGTGGCCCCATTCCCTAGCCATGAAGCTTCCCGTATGTATCCTTCTTTGCCGATTATTTAGAATATTAAATAACCTTTATCAATCGGCAACGGAAATTGATTGGCTTGACACTCACGTATACCCGTATATCAACTGAACCGAGACAAGCTTAACATGAAAACTCGATGTCTGTATGCATGCTCCTGTCTTTTCATCGCCTATCCCGCATTGTAGAAAGTTGCCTCACCATTCCATAAATTGACAACTCGATCTTGCTTGCCTGCTTTTCTCAAAATATATTCAAAGAATGTCATTTTGTCTACTTGCCCATAATATTTCTCAGCTGTCCAAAT
The DNA here is from genome assembly GCA_023333625.1 of Bothriochloa decipiens. Classification (NCBI taxonomy): domain Eukaryota; kingdom Viridiplantae; phylum Streptophyta; class Magnoliopsida; order Poales; family Poaceae; genus Bothriochloa; species Bothriochloa decipiens. The sequence continues at coordinate 2,222 of JALGXP010000061.1, forward strand.
TTTGATGTAAACACCCTCGAAGCATAATACGACATAATCCATCTCTGGATTTTCTAGGGACCGGCCTCATCCACAGGGCCTTGATCCCCCTCGGTGACCCCTCGACTCAACTTAACGTCTTCGGTCAATGCTCCGACAACTCTCGTACGTCTCTACAGAGATCCGCACGCCCGCAACAGGGGCTCGGGTCTTTCACCGACCATCACTGACATCACCATGGCGCATCAGAAGGACGGAGGCCATGCCCGGCGCACGCCTCTACAGCAACCTCGATAAGACTGGCGCCATGCTCTCGATGTCAACGGCAACATCAGCCCTACCAAAGGCAAATCCTAGGGTTTCTCTGTACCCCTGCGCCTCCCCTTGGCCTATAAAAGGGGATGCCAGGCTAGTTCAAGACATCAGGCAACAATCGCTGAACACACTGCACACATCCGAGCACTCAGGGCATAGGGCTAGCAACTCTATACTTAAGCCTCCTGCTTCACCCCACTCTCATCCGCAAGCTTGTAATATCCCCTGTGCAAGCACTTCGGTGCAAAAGCAATACAAGAACTCCTCCCTCGCTAGACGTAGGGCCTTCTCTTGCCCGAACCAAGATGAACCTTGTGTCTCGCTTTTCATCACCATCTGGTTAGGGAGCAGGTAACATCATTACTCGTTGGGGTTCTGCCCGTGGGACGAAACACTGACAAAATGGTACCACAATTTTTATATCTTAATAAGTGACTATTTAAAATATATATTTTTTATATGATTAATCTAATAATATTTATTTTGTTCCATGCATATTAGACTTTTTTTATATTTGGTTAAATAAATTGAGATTCTTGACTTTTTAAAATACGAATGTGTATTTATTTTAGGACACAGATAGATTAGATTCCCTTGAATGCTACTAAATAACAATCAAGTCGGTAGTGTTAAGAATTCTTTGATTAAAGGATTAATGGGTTCATACCATATGGGCCTTGGAGACTACCTCATATGCCCTGAAGACTATGTCTATATAAAAGGACTACATGTATACCTATAATGACTAATGAAAAATGGCTCTTCTCATATATCTGTGTCTCATGTGTGTTCTTGAGAGATTGGGAGAGATAAACGGGATCTGCATCTACAACTTCTATACGCCTCTTTTTTGGGATCAGAAATAGAAAAGAGATCTGACGATCTATGAATAGGCCGATTATCAACATGTTATCAGCAGCTCTACCGCTGGGTGAGTCGTTTTTGATCGATGAGTTTAGATCTATTTGTATTTGCCATGGCTAACGATGAATTGATCTTCACGTTTCCGATCTGTCGTTGATGCAACAGCTCATGACTTCTGTTCGAGCGCCTCGAGCAATTCGACGCAAGCCTGCGACGGCTGATGCCGAGCGCTACATCACCTACCACCGTGCGTGGGCACGCATGCACCATCGGCCATGGCTTCTGTGCGGGGAAGGATTGGCCTCCTTGATTTGATTAATCAACACATACCATACCAGTGGCATGCATGGATGCAATAGATGCATCGAGTCCATGTTCGTCTACAAGCAGAAAAAGGTCACCATCATGACTTGTGTTTTTTTTTTTGGCAATTACGTCACTGGTTTAATATCCAAACACACGATGGCACGATGAAAATCCTATATCCTATTTGCCTTCTGACGAAACCAAATCAATCTGTATTTTGATTTTTTAATCATAGATTGGTTTTTTTTATTCAATGTGACCCGGTGTCATCTTGTGATTCGGCAACAAGTGCCTGGGAGCCATATCCATCTGCTCATGCATGGCCGTTGGCAGCCATGCCTACCATCAGGAGCGAGCAGCCATGGTCCGTGGATGCGATCTACATGGACGGAGTCTTGGCGTTTCCAGTGCCGCCGCACCATCGTCGTGGGCTTAATCGGCCCTGCATGATTTATACCGCACCTTCGTCGTGGACTTAATCAGCCCTACGTGATGTGTTTCCATATATCTTTTTCCTACATGAATCTTGTGTACAAGGAGGAATCACGATCGGCGGTGCTGCCATATCGCGTGGCGCTGGAATGCCCTTCGTGTTGGCGGCCCCCACGGTACTGCTCCAGGCGATGTTTGGGCCACACTCTCCATGTATGTGCATGGGTGCAACGCATATTCCCGTGCGAGAACAAAGGGCCAGCTGCAGCATCGCTTCATCCTCGTGGGAGGCCAGGCAAGTGGGTTGATCTACGACAACGTCAAATGCCCTATGCGGTATGTATCTATTATCCACTGTTCTACGTGGTATGTGATATAAATCAAATTAATATTTTTTACAAGGAATAAATAAATCGTATTCTCGAAGAATGCATTTGTGTCCTGGCAACAAAGTTGGGCAACTTTTATTTTTATTTATGATCTATAATTGATGCTTCTATTAATTAAGATTGAGACCAGACATTTGCACATCCTATCATTTGCACTCTGCTATGCCATGTTGTCACCTGCAGTTGGCCGCAGTACGGCCAGAAGCCGCTCAGCTCCCTGTTCCAAATAATTTTTGGCACCATTTTTGGTTCCGCTTCCAAGGATGATGAAATATATATTTTTTTGTTAATTAATTGTGAATCTGGCTCATGTACATTGGTTGAGAGCCTTTGCTACCTGATTGAGTCTCGCCTTGGATATAGCATATGTTTTTTTTAAAGCTAGCGGAACTAAAAGTTTACCTTGCCAACGTCATTACTTGGGTAAAGCAGCATGTAGCTACTAAGACCTGCAGTCATTAGGGCTACCTCTAGGGCTCCAGGCCCTTGTTATGTTGTTGCATAAATGAATTATTGGTGGTTTTTTTTTTCTAAAGGGGGCTACTGATGAGCTCATGTTACCGCACGCCTGCAAGGTGTTCAGGCATGCGTTGGTCTAACAAGCACGATCTCATCTGCATCAGTACACGTGGCCCGAAGCTGCTGTACCCGAGCATAGGCCACTGTTTTTTCTAGATTTACGAGCTTCCATAGACTTTTACTCTCCGTTTCAAAATGTCTGTTACTTACGTTTTTCGGAAAAAAACTGCCAACAATTTTAAATTAAAAAATATTAATATTTATAATACATAAGTAGTATCATTAGAAAGATCTTTGAATTTAGTTTTTAATAAATTTATTTAGAGACATAAATGTTGCACATGGGTGTTTCTTAAAAATTGAGTCAAATTTATGACACGCACACCAACGGCGACAGTCAATTTGGTACGAAGAGAGTATGTTAAAATGGTTTTGACCTCTCATAAGTTTTGTTTTCCTTGCAATGTTTTTATATGCTTATGTTTTTTATGGGTTATATAATCTCAAAGTATTATCCTAAGACCGATATAAGTACCCTAGAAAAACACATATGCTTGGAAAATTTTGAGAAATAAATAAAATATGTATGACTATATATAGACATTTTTCTCTCTAGCGCTCTTTTTTTTTTTGCTTTGGTTTATTTACCCGAAGTAACCTTAAGAGATACCATTGCCTGAGACTTGTTGGTATATCAGACACTTGAATTTGGGTTCATTGTAACTTCTCTCGAAGGGAAGACCAAATATGTTAATATAACATGGCTTACAACAATAGTCGGGTCAACATAAGATCTGAAGTCTACATGTTTTGCCCTTGTCTCTCTGCTGCAGAACCATCATGAGGTTACATCCTAACCGAGGTTTGCTTCAAACCAATGTTTTCTGACTTTAAGCTAATAGATAGATAATACATTTCCCTTGGCAACATGAAGTTGTTATACAAAATATGAAAAAAGGATTAATTCCCTGATACTTTTCATGGGTTAGTGCGAAAGCACAATACTTCTTCATTACGAAGACATTGCATGTCCTTTCTTGGACTAGTAAAGCCCTGCAGTGCATATCATAACTCAGAATTAGAGGTATCGACAGTTGCTGAAATGATAGTGGGCATTATTGTGGGAAACCATTGTACTGTCTACAAGTAAAGTAAGCTGAATAATATGGGTGGAGTGACTACTTTGTGCAACAATATACTGGCTATTAGCCCTGTATATTTCACACCTCATATAGTTTATTAAGTTCTACCTGCCAACTGCCAGAAGATGGAAAGCGGGCAAGAAATATGAATCCCACATCACAATAGAGCTTGAAGCTAATTTTGATATTAATCAAATTATGTGTTATAGTAGTTATCATAGGCTCTGAAAGGCCACATGGATGTTGATAACTATGGATGTTGATAACTGTATGTTGCGCTACCAGTTGAGAGTCTAATCCTAGAAGGATATTAGTCGATGTTTTGCAGTTGCCAAGCAACCATTGTTTTTTAAGTCAATGGATTTGAAATTAAATAATATTTTCTAGATAAATGAAATTGTTGGTCTCATCTGTTCTATTTAAAATCTTCTCTTCATGCTGAACAGTGAATTGATCTAAGCCATGCTTTATATAGAATATTAAATATGTTGTAAGTAAATATAGTGACTCAATTTTACTATACGGTATGAGTAATTGGGTCAAGTTTGGGCAATAAACGAAAAGAGTTGGACTATAAAACAACTCTACATCCATTTTTGTGCTTGGCAACCATGGCTAAATGCCATACTCTTGCAACCATGCTTATGCACACTAAGCTTAATGTGGCTAAAAGCATAATGCCACCATCAATTGCATTTTTCCATACATATGACCTCGAAGGTTAATATATATATTTTGATTGTTAATTATATAAAAATTGGTGAGCATTAGCCCCTGAAGGTTTGTTATGGCTAAATATGGGTTACGTTAGTAACTGCTGGTGTTAAGTCTTGAAGACTGCATATATATTTGTTAAAAGCAAGAACTTATGGAGAAATAGTTGCTAATTAACCAGAAGTTAACTCAACAAGATGTTGAGGATATATATACTCCTTCTGTAGAAGGAAATAGATGCAGTATTCATGCAACTGCATTAATAAAGTTCAAGCTCACTGCATATTAAAATAGTAACCCCTGATAAAGTGCGTAATATTTCCAAAATAAATTACCACTAAAGCATATGTATACACCACTAGAAGTTGATGAATGGGGAATTTTAGTATGCTATTAAATATCTCGGCATTAGGGGAAGATGAATGTCTATTTTTGTGGAATGCCTTGGTATTTAGAATGAAAACGCACAAATCTAAACTAAACTAGTTGTTTAGTTACACTCCTCTATTTGTATAGCCTGAAGTTATGCCAAATAATTGTATTGATGAGGAGAAACCAAATTGGTTTAATATGAATAAATGCTTTTACCCGAAGTAGATGTGGATATACCCGGGATTAATTTTATATCCATTTGACATTGGCATTTTGATCAAATTATGTGGGGACGCCTGCAAATAAGATCTGGTGGCCTAAGTCACAAGCATATGCTCATGAAGCAAGCTCACATTGTAGGTGATAAAACTCCTCTCATACTCCTGTAGAGAATCGCCTTGTTGGTGAGTTACCTCACGATGCGGTTCATCCTGGAAATGAAAATCCTAGCTATGCGCGTATATTATAAAAGCTAGAAAAATGGAACAACAATGGATCTATCATTTTAGGAAATAATGAAGATCTTTATTAAGTCGAAAAAATATATCAACACTTGTTTACCTCTACAATTGCTAGATGAGTCTCTTTTGTGAGAACTCGGATTCGGAACAAACTCCATGGCAAGAGTGCTTGAAGCTCTCATATCAGGTCAAATGAAATATGCAATTGAGGTTGAGCCAAAAATCGTTAAGTGAATATCATGAACCTGATGTTCGGATAATTATGGGTCTTGGAATAATGGGTGGTGAAAAGCGATGGTTCAAAAGGTCTGGATAGAGACCAATTCTGACATAAGTTTTAGAAAATATGTTCCGCTGTATAATGAATCTGGCTAATGGCATGAATAAAAATTATACAGTTATGGGATTCTAAAAATCCATGAAAAGCAACATTAAAATCTCATACCAATACTATATTTTGGATAAATAATCGCTCCATAAATATAACACTCCCTGAAGGATTTTCTTGAAGGAATATATGGTTATAAGTCTGAATGCACCAGAATAAGTGAATTCCTTGAAAGAAATAAAGACCCACCTAAGACCCAACAGATAAGAATGAAAAGAGGAATTAAAAGGAACAAAGATATACCACGCATTTCATAAGCTCTCACTGGTTGTGATAGAATGCATTCTCCACCTGAAGATTTAGAGCTGAATTATCGTCTGAAAAGTGATATAGTATATTTGGTGCTATTAGCAATACGCCCCATTGCGCTAGTATTGTAGACATGCGATGTCTTACTTTGTATTAAATATTCTAGAAGAATATGTAGTCAACCCCAGGAGGAGTCATGACTATTTTGAATAGAGAAATTTGCAATGTTATAAAGAGTAATAACTATTAATCACATCTCGAAGGTGTGTGCATTGCAACTTTGAAGTGCATAAATATGTATATTGGTGTATGGATACTAGAATATGTATTATTCTCTATCTTAATGTTCCTGAAGAATAGTGAGACAAATGTCATGAAGACTAGATATTGTGAAAATCTTGTAATCTCACTTGCACTATCTATGTGTAATGGTAATCCCATTGGAGTGATTGGCTTTAACTAATGTTGTCATCAGGGGGAGTATTTACAAGATATCGATTGTCATTCATGAGGCTTTAAATGTCTCAAATAATACCTAGAAGGTGTTATACTAAATTACTTCGTATTTTACTTCACGAGTTCCAGAAGCAATATGAGGTCAAGATTATGAAATGATCCTTGTTATATATGTGATATACTTGTTAAATTAAGTCTTGATATGCATATGCTTCCTATAGAAAGCGTTTTGCCATAGCAGAATAGTTATGCAAGGTTCAGAGGGAAAATTTTCCCATAGTATTAGCTCTTGACCAGAATTCTAGAGAATTTAAAATGGAATGATCCAGAAGGTCACAGTTTATCCAGAAGATATATGTTGTACTCTTTTTCCTTGGTGAGTTTTCGTGAAGTTTTTCATGCAAGGTTTTTAATGAGGCAACAATATGCAATTACATTAAGTGACAATAATGTACTCTTTCTCTATATTTTTTCATTGGGTTTTTGGAGTTTTAACGAGATATGTATTTGTCATGATATTCGCCTAAGGGGAAGTGTTAAGAATCTTTTGATTAAAAGATTAATGGGCTCATACCATATGGGCCTTGGAGACTACCTCATATGCCTTGAAGGCTACGTGTATATAAAGGAACTACGTGTATACCTATAATGACTAATGAAAGATGGCTTCCCTCGTATATCTGTGTCTCATATGTGTTTTTAAGGAATTGAGAGAGGTAAACGAGATCTACATCTATAACTTCTATACGTCTCTTTCTTAGGATCGGAAATGAAAAAAGGATCTGATGAAACATGAATAGACCGATTCTGAACAGGTAGAGCTCATGTGTGCTCGCACGGTTCCATCATCCCCTTAAATACCGTCGTCGTGCTGCCGGACGCTACCCCAACCATAGCTGCCTTGACTAGCACGAGCGCCCATCGACTCCCTCTCCTCCCTCACATATGGTTTTTTGGGTTTAATTTGGCTTGACGGGAGAACAATTTCCTTTTGATAGCCCATTTGGAAAACTAACATAAAAAACACATTCATAATGACATGGTTCAGTGGACTTAGGAACAATGCATTTTAAGTTTGAGATATCATGAACTAACACCTAGTTTGGCTAGTGATTAGCCTATAAGAATCCAAACAAGTGAACTAGTGAATGGACTAACAACTAATCCAAGACTTAACTAGTTGTTAGCTCGCTGATTAACAAAAATCAAACTATTAAAATTAGTGATTTCACTAGTTAGCTAATGGCTAGTCCTAGTTGATCTAGACATGTCTTTAGTTACCCATCACTGCTACATAGAAAACACTTTTTTTTTAAAAGACGCCTCTGTCACAGACTACTTTAACAATGGTTCTAAAGATGGAAGTCGATATTTTGTAGAGGCGATTGGTATCTACAGTCGCCCTTAAAATGTTCTGAAGAGGTGGTTGGAAATACGTTTTCTGATTGGTCATGAAGAAAAACAAAATAGATTTGATAATTTTCGGAATTAAGACAAATTCTCTGTAACCTCTCAAAGATCATAATATATTTTAGAACTTTATGATTTACTCTCCAAACTATCGACAAAGTCCGATTTGCCTCCTGATCACGTTGCGTTGCTGATTACCATCCAAAAACACTCGGAGCGTAAAAACAAACGATTTTTAAAACTGATGATGACGTTAAAGTTTCGGTTAGAATGTCTTTCCGTTTTCTTTTGTTTCTTCCGGCCCATCAATGCTCGGCCCAATCTAAAAGCATCCGACCCAAATCACAGCCGAGCCCAATCCTGGGAAAAACGTCACTGACACGCGGGACTGGCAGCGCAGCCGGAGAGGCGGAGGCTCACGCGCGCGGCGTCCTCCTCGAAAAAGCGAAAACCATATCCACGCAGCCTGGGCCCTGAGCCAATGCAATGCCGCCACGTGCCATATCCGGGGATACCCCTCTCTCTCCCCGTGCCGCTCCTCACACCGTCCACAACGTCACAGCAGCAGCGGCCAACTCCTCTCTGCTAGTCTTCTCCTCGCCGCCGCCGACGCCGACCAATCACCTCGCAATTCGAAGCAAGAGAGCCGCACCAGAAGATATAGTGAGAGTGTGAGCCAGAGGAGGGGCGGCGCGATGGGCCTCTCGGGCGCGACGATCTCCGCGCCGCTCGGCTGCCGTGGGCTGCGGCGCGGGGCGGTCGGCGGAGGTAAGGCGCGGAAGGCGGAGGCGGAGAGGTGGCGGCTGGCGGGCTGGACGAGCCGACGCGTGGGCGGACCGAAGGTGAGGTGCGTGGCGACAGAGAAGCACGACGAGACGGCGGCGGTCGACGTGGAGTTCGCGGACGAGGAGGACTACCGCAAGGGCGGCGGCGGCGAGCTGCTTTACGTGCAAATGCAGGCCACCAAGCCCATGGAAAGCCAGTCCAAGATCGCTTCCAAGGTGATTAGATTCTGAATATTAATCTGCTATAATCAATTTTGGAGATTGTTATAATGATCATGATTAACACCAAGGGACTAAATTATAGATTTCGTCCCCTTCACTAGTACTATTTGGGTATTTACATTGTCATGCACCTACCGTGTATTTAATTTGACCTACATCAAGCGTTCTGCTTCTCATTTTCTTTCCAACTGCATACCATTCTTTACCATTTGAAGGTACAATCATAACATTTTTTATGCTACATTGTTATTATCCATCAGTAGTTGTTGCTTACCTTTTCCGGGGAAAAACCACAGCCAAGCAGTATGTTAGGGCAATCTTCAACGAACATAGAAAAATACTGCACATTTCAATATGGAACCACGATTGTTGTCCTGCAGCCGCACTTCACGTGCTTTGGCTACAACTACAAAGAAGGGTGACAGATCGCCTAGTGGTAGGCAGGAGGCACAGTGTTTGACCTTCTTGGCTAACATGGTTGGTTTTGCGTTCCAGATGTTTCGAGTCTGTAGATTGACATGGTTTATCCCCGTTTTCCAGAAGAATGGTGCCTATTTGGAAATGTATGTAATTAAAATATTCTGAAAATGTATTTTATGAGAAAATGACAGTACCTCACAAACTGAATATCACACTGCACTGTACTTTGCCGTCCATTTTGACAATTCGAATCAGGAACTATCATAACGCGCAATGTGCTGTGATTCTAGGAACAAAGACTGCTCACGTACTTTTCTGGACTATTCTAATAACAAGATAAGTCAGTTATATGAACTAGGGTGCCAACACATTGGCGATGGTTCTTTTTTTGTGCTCACTAGTTCTTTACTTGGTATGAGTATGACAGTAGCTTGTTGCCTGATCACACAGTAATGTTGAGTTCTCTGTGTTGTACACGCATGAGCATGTCATTTCCAGTCTAATATCACATAGATGACTTGCTATAATTTAAGCAGTCAAGTGGAGTACTCTAGGGTCTAGGCACAGGTAATTCCTCGAGACCATGGAATTTTCTATATGACTGCACAGAACAGCAGAGCTTCAACTGGAGCTTTTGTGCCATTATTTTTTTTTTCTTGAATACGTGTACCATAAACTATGCACCACACTAATGCTGTTTTTGTGTTTTATTGAAAAATAGCTTTGCAAGGTGAGGTAACCAATGTTCAAATTTACATGGTATTAGTGTAAATGTTTTTTATATAAAGAAGTTGTAGCAATATATGCTGTCTTTGTATCCAAGGAAAATTAACTATGCGGTCTTATGTTCTGTTTGCAGCTATTACCCATACCTGATGAAAATACAGTACTTGATTTGGTTATCATTGGTTGTGGCCCTGCTGGTCTTTCTCTAGCCTCAGAGTCAGCTAAGAAAGGTCTCACCGTAGGTCTCATCGGGCCTGACCTTCCATTCACAAATAACTATGGTGTGTGGGAGGATGAATTTAAAGGTATGATATTATTTGCGTTATTAAAATGCAGTGTCTGCATGACATCACTGTCAGCATATCTGACAGTACTTATTTTTCTGGTTTACTGTCCAGATCTTGGTCTAGAGAGCTGTATCGAGCATGTCTGGAAGGATACTATTGTCTACCTAGACAATAACAAGCCGATACTGATTGGCCGTTCTTATGGCAGGGTGCACCGTGACTTGCTCCATGAGGAGCTGCTGAGAAGGTAAATCTTCATGTGGCAATATTGGGATTCAGACGTATTTTTTTCCAAGCATGGTGATATAATATAATATAATTGATAAGTAGCAACACGTAATAATTCACAGATGCTATGAAGCTGGTGTGACATACCTGAACTCCAAAGTGGACAAGATCATAGAATCTCCAGATGGACTCAGAGTAGTCTATTGTGATAAGGGTCGTGAGATAATTTGCAGGCTTGCCATTGTTGCTTCGGGGGCAGCATCTGGTAGGCTTCTAGAGTATGAGGTTGGGGGTCCCCGTGTTTGCGTGCAGACTGCATATGGAGTAGAAGTTGAGGTACACAAAGACTGAAGAATCAGTTCACTTCATTTTTTTTTGTTAAAATTTCTTTCACAAATTAGACAGACCAGTTTTCTCAATAAATTTCCAGATGAAATTTTCAATATGTCATTTAGGTGCTAGATGTTCGTTATTTTAAAATTGTTTGTAAATTTCAGGTGGAAAATAATCCATATGATCCCAGCTTAATGGTTTTCATGGACTACAGAGATTGTTTCAAAGAGGAATTCTCACGCACTGAACAAGAAAATCCCACTTTCCTGTATGCTATGCCCATGTCACCCACACGAGTTTTCTTTGAGGTTGGTACAGAGGTTTTGTGATTCTGCAACCAACACTTCCCATAGTTAGAAGTTTCAAAATTTGTGACAAAATACCTTATCACAGGAAACATGCTTAGCTTCAAAAGATGCTATGTCATTTGATCTACTTAAGAAGAGGCTGATGTATCGGTTGAATATGATGGGAGTTCGTATCCTGAAAGTTTACGAGGAGGTAACGGTCGACAATTATTGATTTATCACTCATTTATAGTCTGAAAATAAACTGAAATGTTCCTGGTTTCAGGAATGGTCCTACATTCCTGTTGGAGGGTCCTTACCAAACACAGATCAGAAAAATCTTGCATTTGGTGCTGCAGCAAGTATGGTGCATCCTGCAACGGGTACATACGAATCATCAATTTTTTTTTCGAAAGTGTGGCTTGGCACGTGCTTCATTAAGTGGAATCATGAAAGTTTACAATCTCTAATGATGGTCACGGCGAGGAACCGTTGCCATCCTACGAATCATCAATTTTTCACACGCCAGTTTCTTCCTTGCATATATTGACAAGGTTTCATAAAATCCATAGGGTACTCAGTGGTCAGATCTTTGTCTGAGGCTCCAAGATATGCTTCTGTGATATCCGACATTTTAAGAAACCGAGGCCCTGCAGAATATTTGCTTGGAAATTCTCAAAATTACAGTCCATCCATGCTTGGTAAGCATTCTTCTGCTATTTATTCAACTTGGTTGTACTATTACACAGCTCCAGGACAAGAACAGTTTTACTGTGTAAAGTCCATAAAGTTTGTAAAAACTAATTGTTATATGATTTTTTAGCATGGAGAACACTATGGCCTCAAGAAAGGAAACGTCAGCGATCCTTCTTCCTTTTCGGATTAGCATTGATAATCCAACTGAATAATGAAGGCATACAAACATTTTTTGAAGCATTTTTCAGGGTGCCGAAATGGTAGTTGCACTTTTTGCCCTGTTCCAGTCTATTTCAGAGAAATTCAGTGTGTTGGAGATTACTACCTCCATAAAGTTTTGATAACCATTGTTTTTTTTCCCTTCAACAGGATGTGGCGGGGATTTCTTGGCTCAACACTTTCATCCGTCGATCTAATACTATTTTCATTCTACATGTTTGCAATAGCTCCAAATCAGTTGCGAATGAACCTTGTCAGACATCTCCTATCTGATCCGACTGGCTCAACTATGATCAGGACCTACCTAACCTTATAAAATCATCTGCACCAGACTGCAAGAACTCTTAGAAACTGTACAGTTTTGTAGTTTTAAATAAGTTAGAGGGGAGGATCTGGGGTTACTTTTCTTATTCCCGTATGGAAGCAGATCTAGGGATCACCAGGAATGCAGAATGCTATAATACATTAGAAATCTTTTATGCTTGCTATGGCGATGCGATAGATCGAGAAGCACACCGTGTTGTGCATGATCTAAGAATAAGAGAGACGAGGTGATGGCCGGTTCCTGCATTGGTCATTTTTAGGTCTTCTATCTGTCCCTTGTTTTTGCTCCATCTCTGTCTTTGCTGTTTCAAGGCTTCTTACATGTCCAATCAATTCACCCTTATTTTAGGCTGCTCAATGCCAGGTCAAAATGTTTTTTCCCTGTCGAACAATATTTGCAAAACCAAAAAGGGGAAAAATAGATGTGCAAGAATAGTATGAGGCTGTCGTTGCTCCTGCGCCATGGCATTTAGCTGCAAGATGTTGGGCAAGGAAGGAGAAGGCCTGTAGCAGACAAAGGTTGGAGGCAAGGGAGAGAAAGGAAGAAGGGCAGGAGGAGAGGCGGAAACAACCCGTCTCCCTCCACCTCTCTGCCTTCTTCTCCTGCGCCCCCATCCTCACACCCGTCACACCACCCATTGACCGGCCGGCGGCATCCTTATTATGATGCCATCACCGGACCGTAGCGCGATGCAAGGAGGTCCACTGAGCCCGGATGAGTACCGGGTGGCGTCGCCGCCGGCGCTGCTGCACCAGCCGGCGTCCCTCATCGTCCTGGCCATCGACCGGGACCGGAACAGCCAACTGGCCGTGAAGTGGGTCGTGGACCACCTCCTTTCCGGTGCCTCCCACATCGTCCTCCTCCACGTGGCCGCCCATTACCACACCAACCGTACGTCGCCGTACCCATTTCCCCACTGCCGCAGCTGCCGCCGCAGAAGCTGAGCTTGTCTCCTTGAACATGCGCAGATGGGTTCGCCATGGCCGAGACGACGCAGGGCGCGCTGGAGGCTGAAATGATGGAGATCTTCGTCCCCTACAGAGGATTCTTCAACCGGAATGGGGTAACAACGCAAAACATCCAAAGTTTCTATGGACTGCACAAATTAAAACGTATCAAGATTGATTCAATCGTCACGTTGGTGCCAGCAGGTGGAAGTCTCCGAGGTAGTGTTGGAGGAGGCAGACGTGTCCAAGGCCATTCTAGGTTACATCACTGCAAACAAGATCCAGAGCATTGCGCTCGGCGGAGCAAACAGAAATGCATTCACCAAGTACTTTTTTCCCCCATCGATCGATCAGTTTTTCGTCCACAATGTACAGTCAGCTGACGCCATGAAATGCGTCAATTTGCTTGGTCAGGAAATTCAAGAACGCGGACGTGCCGTCGACCCTGATGAAGTGCGCGCCGGACTACTGCAACATCTACGTCGTGGCCAAGGGCAAGTCCGTCAATGTCAGGCTCGCCAAGTGCGGCGTTCCGCCCATGCACAGCGGCGCCGACAGCCCTTCGGACACCGACTCCCAATCGGGGCTGTACATGCGACGCGGCTCCAGGGGGCACCTGCCGCCGGTGATGCCTGACGCCGCCAGGCGCTCCGTTGACGGGCGCACCCTGCCTGAGCTCACCACTCGGCCAGCGTTCCGCGAGCGCTCGCTCCCGTCCTCGGCCACCAAGAACGTCGGCGTCGCGCCGGGAAAAGACTACTCCGAGACGTATGGAAGCTCCACGAGGCACGAGTCGTTAGGCGGCGACCTCGACTTCGGCGCCAGCACACGCTTCTCCTCCATAGACTTCGGCGAGAACCTCGACCTGTCCACCATCCTCGCCGCCAGCCCCGCCCGGGACCGGGAGCCCATGTCACCGGCCACCGGCGTGAGTGACTTGATCATGCGTTCGTTCTTGGTCTGATTTGTTTGGTATCCAGTCACCGTTGCCCCTGACCTCTACGACATGAGGCGGGTGCAGGCGCAGCGGGATATTGAGGTCGAGATGCGGCGGCTCCGTTTGGAGCTGAGGCAGACCATGGACATGTACAACGCGGCGTGCAAGGAGGCCATCAACGCCAAGCAGCGGGCCAAGGAGATGCAGATGATGAAGCTGGAGGAGGCGCGACGGCTGGAGGAGGCCAGGCACGCCGAGGAGTCTGCTCTAGCCGTGGCCGAGATGGAGAAGGCCAAGTGCCGCGCGGCCATGGAGGCGGCCGAGGCGGCGCAGAGGCTGGCCGACCTGGAGGCGCAGCGCCGCCGCAACGCCGAGGTGCGCGCGCGCCGGGAGGCCGACGAGAAGGTGCGCGCTCTGGACGCCATCTCCAACCACGACTTCCGGTACCGCAAGTACCACATCGACGAGATCGAGATGGCCACGGAGCGCTTCTCCGACGAACTCAAGATCGGCGAGGGCGGCTACGGCCCCGTCTACCGCGCCTCCCTGGACCACACCCCCGTCGCTATCAAGGTGCTCCGGCCCGACGCGCACCAGGGGCGGAAGCAGTTCCAGCAGGAGGTGGAGGTGCTCAGCTGCATCCGCCACCCCAACATGGTGCTCCTCCTCGGCGCGTGCCCGGAGTACGGCTGCCTCGTGTACGAGTACATGGAGCACGGCAGCCTCGAGGACCGGCTGTACCGTCGAGGCGGCACGTCGCCGATCCCGTGGGCGCAACGGTTCCGGATCGCGGCGGAGATCGCGACGGCGCTGCTGTTCCTGCACCAGACAAAGCCGGAGCCGCTGGTGCACCGGGACCTGAAGCCGGCCAACATCCTGCTGGACCGCAACTACGTGAGCAAAATCAGCGACGTCGGGCTGGCGCGCCTGGTGCCGCCGTCGGTGGCGGACAGCGTGACGCAGTACCGGCTGACGGCGACGGCGGGCACCTTCTGCTACATCGACCCGGAGTACCAGCAGACGGGGAAGCTGGGCGTCAAGTCGGACATCTACTCCCTCGGCGTGCTCCTGCTGCAGGTGGTCACCGCGCGGCCACCCATGGGGCTCACGCACCACGTCGAGAAGGCCATCGACGCCGGCACCTTCGCGCAGATGCTCGACATCACCGTCAAGGACTGGCCCGTCGAGGAGGCGCTCGGCTACGCAAAGCTCGCGCTCAAGTGCACGGAGATGCGGCGGAGGGACCGACCGGACCTCGCCACCGTCGTACTGCCGGAGCTCAACCGGTTAAGGAACCTCGGCCACGCGTACGAGGCACGCATGAGCGCCGCCGGGGCCAACGGCGGCGGAAGTGGCGAAAGCGGTGCCCAGGACAGCGCGACCTCGATGACGCTGGGTGGTTCTTGGAAAACGGCGGAGAGCTAGCGGTTTCTCGGTCCGGTGTGGCCCTGAGTCGATCAGTTAGAGAGCGAGCTTTTGATACGTGTCCATGGAACTTGATGTTCTTTTTATGGATGGAGAAGAGAGTTCAAAAAAAAAAAATCCAAAAATCTTGGTGTATGTACAGTCTTCTGTCTATGAGAAATAGTAGCACGTCTTGCAGTGCTGCTGCCTCTCATCATCGTTTGGAGTTTTTTTTTTAAATTTAATCTTTTTAATCAATATTTAAAAAAACCCAGTTTTGAAATTATTTTCACCGTACACCCTTTTTCTCGCGCCAAATCATTTGGCGCGACAAAAGCACGCCGTCGCGCCAAATGATTTGGCGCGATTGGTCGGTATAAATGCAACCACCAGGCCCACTCTCTCCCTCTCCTTCCTCTCCAGGCTCATTTCCTACGCCCCCCACCTCACTCTCTTTTTCTCCTTCTCTTCCTTCATTTTTTCCCCTTCATGTTGTCTCTTTCAACCAAGATTGTTTAGGGGGTTTTGGTCCAATCTTTCAAGTGCTAGAGGTAAGCTTCCCCGATCTATGGTTTCCTTGCATGATTTTTGCTAATTTTTTGTACATTGCTTTATTTTAGATTTAGGGTTTGTGAAGCATGGATGGATGAGAAATGATTGTTAGTGTTGTTGTTCTTGTACTATTTGTGGTTGATTTTGTTGTTGTATGCTTTGTTTAAATGGAATATAAATGGTAGTGTTCATCTGTTATAGGGTTTGGTGAAAATGGATGATATATAAAGGGTTTGGTGAAAATGGATGGTATATATTGTAGTTGTGTAGTATTGTCATTTAGGGTTCTATGTGTAGTAAGATGTATTGTTGGAATTGCTTATGGTTCGATGTATGGTTACAATGGTTATGAGGACTTGCTTAAAAATGGTATTGTTGTATTGTTAGAAATAGGGATAAATATTTTAGTATACATGAATTTGCTTTATGGTTTCTTACTAGACTTCCTTGCTATCAATTGATGTTGATTAAATTTGTATATATTTCACTCTATAATAGGTTTCATGGAGGTTGGCAACGAGGATCTCTTTGTGCACCATCCCCCGGTCCATGATGATCGCGACCTACACCTACCGGATGAACCACCACCAAACTGTTTCTGTGGTTTCCCGGCATGGGTGAAGCAGTCAAGGCACGACCTATCGTCTGGTCGTGCTTTTTTTTTGCTGTCCACGTCGGAAAGGCCCCGGGCAAGGATGCGACTTCTACAGGTGGATCGATGGTCATGACAAGTGGGATCGTCGCATCATGTACTTTCCCTATGACCCCTGGAAGAGTTGTCCTCTCACTAAGTTTGCTCGGTGGGTGCCTCCACCCTTGGAGCGGAAAGACGAGAGGTCCTCTCTTGAGAAGCTTCTTGCCTGGGTGGACCGTAAACAAAATCCTCCTACATGCCACTGCGGCAAACCTGCTTTTCTTCAACAACCAAGCCTAGATGGATTGTTTAAATCCTTGTTTCCTTGTGGTCAAGTTGGGTTGGTAAGTGTTCATTCAATTATTATCACATTTTTTGACGTTATTTTTGTTGATTTAACACTTTGTTGTGACATTATGATTTGTAGGGTAAATTTCCAGCTTGTGACTTTGAGGAGTACGTTGACGGACCAAAGCCGAAGTGGCCTTTCGATGAAGAGATTAAAGAGTTTGTAGATGGAGAGAAGCCCTGGCCGTGCTTGAGGTTGCCGAACATCAAGTGCAAGTGTGGCATCAAGGCTTGTTATGGAGTTGTTTCTTCTGAGCTAGGGGTGGGACACTACTGTGGCAATGCTTATGGAGGGCCCAATGAGTTCCATGTGAGTACATATACTTGACCTCTTCAATTTATTCATTGAACGTAGGAACTAATTATGTTTGATCTTTGATTTCTATTTGTTTAGGCTGGTAAAACATGTGACTGGGAGGATTTCTTGGGTCATGGAATGCTAATGGAGGAACTCAAGATGGAAGGTGTCCGTACTCCCAACTTGAAGAAGATGAAGGAACTAAAGCTTATTGCTGCTAGGAACAAATGTCGGTTCAAAAACCATGTAATAACTTGTCACTGGGAGACATGGAATGATGTTGGAAGGGACATGGAGCGGTTGGCAAAAGAACAAGGTGTGAAGTTGTGGACACCTATTGATGAGGAGGAGAAAATTAGATTTTGGTGCCGGAACAAGGAACGGTACGACCAAATGTCGAAGGATCGCTTTAGTAACAGCCGCGCCGTGCAGAGGCGGCTCATGAAGGCTGAGAACTGTTGGCATGTCAAGCACAGGGGGAGCCCAAAGGAAATCCCAAGCTACCTGTGTCGTGAGCTGTGTGAGTGGTCAAACTTTTTCACAAAGTTACATTTTGTACTTGTTAATATTGGATTGCTTTCCATTAACAATCGTTCTATTTCCCTAGTTCCTGACGATTCGCCGCCGAACGACGGACATCTCCCGGCCCCCGAAGCAGGCCCATCCACTGCTCGTAAGGAGGATCCCTTGGAGAGCAACGAAGAAATTTGGAAATTCGACTATGAGCCCGACCGCAACAAGGAGTGGGAAGATGAAGACTATTATTTTGATCATGGAGCCTTATAGAGCCCACCCCGCCCGTACTAGTTGTGCGATGTGCTGGATCACACATTTTGGAGGCACCATTTGGTTTGGCACCCAGGTGCTTTGATGTTGCTTTGAACTACCGTGTTATGGTGGCTCGAACTCTTGTGCCCTTTATGTGAATGCGACCTTGTGTTGTAATAACTATTTGAACTAATGTGGTGCAAGAACTCATCGCGGTGACTTTGTGTTGTAACAACTTATGACTAGTATGTGATTGTAAGACTTATTTGAGGATGATCATGTGATCTCGATGGTGATGACTAGAATTTGCCTGTAAGACTTATTACTAGTATTGATGCTTGGTGATGTGTTATATGTTTGAAGACACTTTTCATTGAGGTCATGTGTTATCGAGGACTTTGTGTGTGTATTATCAAACAAGGAAGGTGAAAACAAAATTGGGGGCCTCGTCGCACCAAATCATTTGGCGCGACAGGCCTGTCGAACGAAAATAGTTGGCAAAAAATGGACTTTTAGACAAAAAATACTTGTCATGCCAAATCATTTGGCGCGACGTGCACTTGCAAATTTGCTTGACCGGGACTGGGTAAAAGCAACATTTGCCGCGATGTGGTCGTGCCAAAAGTTTTGGCGTGGCTACACAGTCGTGTCGCGCCAAATGTTGCTTTTACCCAGTGCTGGCCAGGCAAATATGCAAGCACACATCACGCCAAATAATTTGGCGCGACTGCCATTTCAACAGTGTTTTTTTGGCTGTCGCGCCAAATCATTTGGTGCGACCAGCCTGGGATTTTTTTGTCTGTTTGTTTCACTTCCAAAATAACAGAATTTTTGAACAAATGTGACAGAAAATGATGAAAAATATAATATCACAGAAATTCACATCACACAAAGCCCTAATTCACTTCAAATATAGTTCACAAAGTCCATAGTCCACTTCAAACATAGTTCATGAAGTCCATAGTTCACAAAGCCATCACAAAGACATAGTTCCCATAGTTCACAAACAACATAGTTCACATCACAAATATCACATCACATAGTTCACAATTCTTCCACAAATCCATCTCCTTCAACGGCGGCGGCAGGTGCTGCTTGGCGTGTATGGTTGCTTCCTATGACACTCCCGGCCAGGATTTGTGGGTTGCAGATTTGCACTTTCCACCTCAGATCGGTCATGACGTCGCGTAGGTTTTCACCTTGGCGGTGGAGATTCCTAAACAGGTCAATTGGATTTCATCTTAGAGCTAGAAGCATGTCTATGTGCCATTAGAGAGCTACAATTTGACTATGTTGAATGTCATTAGAGAGCTACAATTTGACTATGTTGAAGTCTCTTTGCTACTACGCACATGAGTTTGTGTTCCATGTGGAGCATCGAAGAGTTGGGAACCCGCCAATTCCTCCTGCTCATCACCTCCATCCCCATGGCCATCATCACTTGAACTTGAGGCTTGAGCGTAAGTGCCGACGGCGGTCTAGAATAGGAGCTACCTCCAACTTGCTGAGCCGGTGCGGACGGTCCTGCTGCCTCAAGTCCATAGTTGCGCTGCACATCATCCGCTTTCAGGCAGCTCATCTTCCGTGCCATGCGTCGACAGTACTTCAACACTTTATGCAAACATATAATGTCAAACGGTAAGAAAGTGAATCATTATGAGAATTAAAAATGGGTAAAATACTTTAAGTTGTACCTCTGCAAATACCTGAAGTCACGTGCCTTCCCGGCCCCCAGCTTGGCCAAGGTAATATCCAGCATCATTGGAGAGGAGAGCTAGCTACGTGGACTATTGATGAAGCGATGTTAGTTCATCATTTTAGAACTCGAAGTCTAAAGAGATGTGTCAACGAGATGTATACCATGTAGTTCTCTATTGGAGCCCTCTCTGACTGGATGCCCCTCCTTGTGATTATATCATAGGGGTCTTCTTCGTTGCTCTCTTGCTCGACGATTGGAATGCTTGAAGCCGGTGGTCTCATATGGACTCTTGTCGCTTTGTGAAGGTAGATGAGGTACTCACGGTACTGGTTCATAGTTGAAGCTTCCCCATCATCCAGATCTACCATCTCTTTGTTCATCCATTGAAGCACATATGCCTCGTGTATTTGCAACCAGTTTGCGTTGCCACCAAACCTTTTCTTCCTCGATGTCCTACAATGAGGTGAAACACAACAATTAAGATTTCATCGCATTCATGAACAAGCAAGGCATAATTGAGGTTGAAGTTGCTTACTCATGCAACGCTCGAGTTGTATGCTCGTAGCCTAAGAGCGGCCAATCCTGTTTGCGACCAAATTGCTTGCAGCATCTTCAGGGCTGGTGGTGCTCCACCACATAGTAGAAGATGAGGGGTGTATTTGATCTCCAGATCATCCTGTCGGCTTGAACTTGAGCAGGAACACCCAATGTGCGGATGTCATAGCTTTCATATGGTGTCCATTCAACCTGCACATTTTTCAAATTTTTGTAGTTAGTCAAACTTCCTTATTATGCAATGACATGGCAACAACACACGTTTTCATACAACTTATCACGCCTGGAGTGAGTACATCCAAATTGTTGGAGTACTCAGCATAGCGACATTCTGCATTGCCCGGCACTAACTTTGTGTTGCTCCAAAGGTAGCACACGGGGGGGCCTTGAATCTGCGTGAGGCCATTCCTACAAAACAAACAACGAAGGGAGCAATAAGCTGAGACCATGTAATTGAACAGTAAATGGACCATGTATTTGAAGTTGAATACTTACATCAACTTATACTCTATGTGGTTTCCTAATGGGGATGCGTAGCCAGATCCAAATCTGAAGTAAGTAGCAGCAACCACCGAGGTTGCTCCAGTCGCTCGCCCTCGTACATCCCTCACATAGCTGTCGATACAACCATGCGAGGGTGGCAGAACCCCAGTTGTAGAGTGTGATGGTCTCCCGATTATTACTAAGAATTGGGAGCACCATCCAGGAGACGGTGTTGCCTGAAGCGTCTGGCAGGAGAAAGGACGCCACCATGTGCCACAGTCACACGTGTGCGTGCCTCTCGACGACGGTAGGGCCTGCCAGATTTGGAAGCAGCTCGTTGAAGTTGTCTTTCAGCCACTTTGACCTCACACTAGAGGTCCTCCTATCCTTCTAATCTGCAGGAGGGGCTTCTGGAGGAATGCCGGTGAACTGTTCCACCATGTCCCTCCAGTTCTCAGTGTTGACGTCGCCACACACCGGTATACCTCTAACACGAAGCCCCAGGATGTAGCTCACATCCTGCAGGAGTGGTGCCATCTCTCCACTGGGTAGGTGGAAGGTGTGGGTCTTCAGGCGCCAATGGTCCACTAAGGTCATCAGTAGAGCGCCATCCATCTTCGGAAGCCCCGCAATGATAGCGCGAGCCAAGTGCAGAAACCCAGCCCTCTCCAGGTAAGGGGCGTAGTGCTCGTCCCACTTCAGGATCTTGTGAACGCGGGCACGAAGTGGTTTTAACACCTGCAAAAAAAACAAGCAATGCAAGAATAAAAAAATGAGGGCTCAATGTATCAATAACACAACGTAAAGACAATGTATGGAGCCATTTTTCACTTACCTTCCCCTGGTCGGCCATCAGGTGGGCTCGGTGGTCTTTATCTACCTGCGGGTCCAGAAGGTCGTACTGCGGAGGGGGCGTCATCCTACAAATATGAAACAATAAGAGAAGGTTAAATATATATTCAAGGGATTAAGCATGTAACGTAAAGATGAAGTATAAAAAAATAATGACCAACATAAAAAAGATCTATGGAGTACCTATCTCCGTTGGGATCCACTAGGACCTGTGTGTTCTCTAGCTAGTTTGAGGGCCTTCATATGTCTATCATGAGTGGTGGCTGTATGACCGGGTCTGTGGCATTTTGAGCACCGCACCTGACCTGGTGCCTCATCGAATTCTCCCGAACCATACCTATCTTTACCATAACCATTGGCTTCATCCATTTCTTCCCGAAGATGCTTTTTCTTCCTCCTACCCTTCTTTGTTTTTAAAAGATCAAGGTCCGGGACATAATCCAACCCAAGGTACTCAGGCCACTGTGTAGGATCTAGGTATGGCTCGAAGCTAGACTCCCAAACTTTGAGAGTATGGGACATGCGATAAAAGGGAGACATGAACTTCTCATCCTCATGGTCTATACCCCTATATGTACAGGCTGTGATAACATGGGAGCAGGGTGCATGATAAAGTTGTGGAATGCAACAAGAGCATTTAATGTTCTCAAGGTCCACCTTGTAATTCTTGCCACCGTGCCTCTCTCCACCCGGAGTGGTGACTCTAGCAGAATAAATATTGTATACTAGCCTTGATGGTCCATACACATCACCCAATTGGTTTGAAGATATCATCTCGGCCATCTCCAAGTGCTTCCTACCAGCTCGACCCCATTTCTCTTTGGACCGATTTGCTATGTTCCATCGATTCACAAAGTATTCATTGCACTACCTAAAAGAGTACTCCACAATGCCTGACACCAGAACTGCACAGATGCCTTTGAACACTTTGTTGAATGATTCCGATGAATTGGTGGTCATGATGTCGTACCTAAGATTGCCGGTATCAAATGCTAGAGCCCACTTCTCCCTCTGCGGCAAATGATCTTCTAGCCACTTCTTCGCCTTTGCATTGAGGACCTTATTCAACTCCTAAACTATTTTTTCAAACTTCTCTTTGGTACGACACCCACAAAGAGACTTCAACTTCTGCACAATTTCCTTTTTCTTATGCCGGTGCCATATGTTGGCAACGAAATGCCTCATGCACCACCGATGCTCAAGCGGCGGCCGTCCATCTAGTTCCTCTTGTGCAGCTTTAAGTAGACCGTGATGTCGGTCTGAGATCATGCAAATGTTGTGACAGTTACGTATGACATTCTGCCGCACAAGCCTCAAGAACCAGCAACAGCTATCATCATTCTCTCCCTCGACCAAAGTAAACGGTAAAGGAACAATCTGATTGTCGGGGTCAACTCCAACAGCAATCATCAACACCCCTCGGTACTTCCCTATAAGAAAGGTGCCATCAACAAGCACTAAGGGCCGGCAATGCTTAAAAGCCTCACATGACTACGGAAAACAGCAAAACACCCTCTGCAGAATTGTCTTGGGAATGCCGTCCACATCATTTACAATGCGGCCAGTATAAGGATACCATCTAAGGCCAGGATAGAAGTGTTTCATGGCATTTAGAATCCTTGGCACTCGGTTGTAGGCCTCCTTCTAGTCACCCCACAACAACTGTATAGCATGTTTCTTTGCCCTCCAGGCCTTAGAGTACTTCACTCTATAACCAGTGAAGCCCCGCATCGTCTCGATCAGCGAGGAAACAGATGTGTCACTGTCGGCCCTAACAACAACAAGAAAACAACCACCCAAGTAACAAGCCATGTTCTGGGGATGGGCCTTCTTTGCCTTTTTGGTACGACATGTGTGAGGTTCCTTAACATTTCAAATTCTCCATTTTTTGTCCCTCATCTTTTGAACCCATACTCCCCAACCACACCTAGACTTACAACGGACCGTGTACCACTTCTCCCTATCGCTGTGAGTCACTTTGTAAGGCCTGTGAACCCTCACGGGGTAGTCCTGCAGAAAGAACTTGACATGTTCAAGCGTCTCAAACACCATCCCCTTCCTAATCTCCATATCCTCACTTTCTGGCACCTCATCTTCCAACATCGACAATCTTGTGTCGCAAATGGCCTTGTCCACCATACTAAGGTCCATGAAGTTTGGAACCCTAGGTACATCAACATGGAAGGCCCGCAACATCCTTTGTTCGGCGTCATTCAACTCCAACCTCAATGAGCCGTAAGCTGAGGCTCGTAAGGACTCCTGAAACCCTACCTCACGACTATCGATTCCTTCATCAATACTAGGGTCCCACTGTTTCTCCGCACCCAACAGCAAATCATCTGACAAATTGTCCGATGAATCATCAGAACCATTGTCATTTGAGGTGACATCACCTTCCACCTCTTCTCCAGCATCAACACCACCATCCTTCGATCCTTCCGATATACTATCACACATGCCATCTTCATCATAATACCCTTCTTCATCAAACTCATCACCAATGGCACCGAGGTCATCAACTATATCTACTTCTCTAGCTCGAGTTCCTTGCAACTCTTGTTCTTGGGTTAGGTTCTCAACGGCCTCCACATCAACACTATCATCCACAGGCACATAAGAACGACTACATCCCTTCTCCACCACAACTTCCAAGTACCTAACGTTGCTACTCTGCACAACATCTACGTAGTCCTTCCAATCTTTCTCACAAGAGAGTGGCATCATGACATAATGTGATCGTTCCTTCCCACAGTCAAATCTTGCTCTAACACTTAGTGGCCACCCAAACTTCTCACCACACTTGGTAAGCAAATTAGCAAATGTAGGAGGTCCACTGAAGAACTCTACTTGTTTTTTCATGCATTCAAACTGACCATCATCTTTCACTATGCCACCATAGTAGAAACAAACTAACCGTTTCATCTACAAAATAAAAACCACGACAAAAACAATATCAACAACTACTCTTCTCTGAAAACAATATCACTAATGATATATATTAACATACCACAATTCCATAGCCATTGCATATGAAGCCTACAAACCAACCTATCTAAATCCTCCATGCATCAACCACCTACTCACATGCAACACATAGTTTCCAACAAATCCACGGGCACACTACATCCTCTAACAACAGTACGAATCAAATCATATCAACAAACGATTCAATCACTAAAAATCATGGAAATTTTGTAACCATAGCCATGCCAAACATAGAGGCCAAAATACTAGAAGTAGATCAGAGGAGAGGGAAGGGAGGAGAACTACCTTGCGGATCAGTGGAGGGACTAGATCAGTGGAGGAAGCAAAGGACCATGCGGCCGCCGGCGCTGGACACGGCCTGGGCCGCCGCCGTAGGCCACCGGCGGGGAGGGGCAGCCTGGGGTGCGCCCAGGCTCCCGGCTCCCCTGGGACGCGCGCTGGGCGTGGGGTGGCGGGTAGGGGGCCGCGTGGCGGAGGCGGAGGGATCGGCACCCCTCGACGGCGCCGTCGGCGGCTGAGCAGAGGAGGCGCGCCGCCACGCCCTGCTCCGACCCAGGCGGCCCTTCACCTCCGCGCCGAGGCCGGGTTGGTGGCGGGGGACGCGACTGTGAGGTCCCACCGGGGCCTGGGAGCGACGGCCGAAGGCGGCGAGGCAGCGGCGGGGAGGCGAGGAGTGGAGGCGGCGGGGAGACGCGGGCCTGGGGACGAGCGGAGGCAGAGGGGAGAGAGGAAAAGAGAGAGAGTGGAGGAAGGAAAGAAAAATGGGCCGGGCCGACAAACCCTAACTTCCCCTGGTCGCGCCAAATCATTTCGCGCGACCGGGTGGGCCCCACCACTTTACACGCAGGCCGGACGGCCGAGCCACAGTGGAAAGTGGTCGCGCCAAATCATTGGCGCGACCGTGTATTTGTCGTGCCAAATGATTTGGCGCGGCAAAAAGGGTGCAGAGTGAAAATAAGTTTGAAACAGGATTATTTTTAAAATATTTATTAAAAAAGGATTAAATTTTAAAAAAATCCTCATCGTTTTGAATTTTGATGGCCATCTCCCATCCATGAACCATTTTCTGTTCTGTTTGGTCCAACTATTTTCGTGGGAATTAGATTGTTTATAGAGGAATTCTGCATAATCACAACAAGATCTTAACTTTTCAAATAGTGTCCGAGTAAGGCACATTTGTAGACATCGATGGTCAGACACATATGGTACCCGGAAGTTTGGAGTTGCAGCATGGACACAATGGCTCTGGTGTTAATGTTGAGGTCTCATTGACGAGCAAAAGATTATTCATCCTCATTGCGGATCCAAGAAAGGAGCTGGAGGGGGCTGAATACCGAAAAACTTTTGTCAGTCTCCGTAATGTTAAGCCCAGGCAAGGACATGTATACAGATGCTTAAAACTTGAAAAAAAATCATATAATCATCTAAAATTGGTGATGAAGGTAAATGTCAAAATATAATAAAAGAAACTAATCGTCGTATGCATATGATGCACTTTAGCAACAGAGTCAATTTTATCAAATGGGTTATGTTTCTACCCTATGAAATCTTAACTATGCTAGTGCTAATAGTTATCTGCAAACTTAAGTAGGAGACTTTCGGAGTTTGGACTTAGGGTAAGTGCATTTGCATTGCTATCTCATACAGTGCCATACAATTTAAGATGATTTATTAATAGACAACATATAGTATTTTATTGCAACAATCGTCAATCTTCATGTACCTTAGAGCAACTCTAACAGTTTTGTAAATGAGATTTGCATTCTTATTTTTGCAAAAAAATCTACAAAACTTAGGATGAATTGAGGGTCCACAAGCCAGTTGTTAATAAATTAAGGCTTTGCATAGAGGTAAAAGCTCACGAGCCTAGCCTACTAGCGCATTGTATCTACCGTCATATATAAGGCGGTAGGCGGAACATTGAATGGAAAAGACAAGAAAGGATTAGGGTTAATCCTGAGCCTAGCCAACTAGCGCATTGTATCTACTGTCATATATAAGGCGGAACATTGAATGGAAAGCGCAAGAAAAAATTAGGGTTAATCTCTATCTCCCTCGCTCCCTGTCTCACCAGCCCCCCTCTTCGTCCACACGCGCCGCCGCCCAAACAAGCCGCCGCCGCCTGCACGCTGCCCGTTGCGCCGCCGCCGCCGCCCCGCGCCTCTCGCGCACGCGTAGCGCCCAATGCCGCCGTTGCTGTGCCGCCGTAGATCATCATCAGCCGAAACGCTGCTACTATGTCACTGCTCTCGACTGCAAACGATCTAAATTTTCGATTCATCAACTATAAGGATTTTATTTGTTATATTTACGTTGTCTCGTAATAACTCATAATTTATTAATTTATACATAGAGCAAAAGTAAAGTTGTACTCTCTCCTCAAATTGTAAGTCATTTAGATATTCTTAGAGAGTCAAAGTATCTCAAGTTTGACCAAAACTATAGAGAAAAATATAAACATTTATGACATCAAATAGATATACTATGAAAATATAATTAATAAAGAATTCACTGATACTCAGTTGGTATACTAAATGTTATTATCTTATCGTATAAATTTGGTCAAACTTAATATATTTTAACTCTCCAAGATTCTTGAAATAACTTATAATTTAGAACAAAGAAAGTAAGTTGCAGTTATCTCAGTCACATTTATTAACTCGTGAGGTGTTTGTTTTGTGAAACAATGATATCTCTCTCCCTACTCTCTTTTCACCGCATCATCTAAAATCTAGCATGGCACTATATGAGATAGAGTATGAGACCACCTACATATACCAATATACTTGCCATTAATAGGGAGAAATCACTTTATGCCTTATAGTTTATTAGTATAATGCACGTGATAACGCCACGGGTTAATTTCAGGATTGCACATAAAAAGTAATCATGTGGTTTAGCCAGAAAAAATGCAAAGACAAACATCAATAAGTCGTAGCGCAAATATACACTGGGTAAATCAATCCAAAACTTCAGATACTAAATTCAGTAGGCCTGCACCTTGATCAACTGAAAGCAATGCCGAAGCCAAAATCTAATCAAGCCCACCATTTCACAGCATCACTTGTATATATTATATATTAAAAAGGCATACATGGCAATCAAGACCGAGATCACACTTATCAGGTAGTGAAAAAAAATACAATGGTCAGTTTTTTGCACAAGTTGCTTCCCATTGTAACCCAGTGCAGCAGCATCCTCGAAGAAAACCTTAATAATGCCCAACAGCACATCTGTGTGTTTTCAACATTCATGTGATCTGTCTCATCAGGACATCTAAGAGCATACCAGTTGATGGGTGAATCATTTCGTCGCAGCTGCACACATACCAGATTTATCTCCAGCTGAATCTGCTCTAAAATCCACTTCTGTTGATAGTCTGAAGACGGACAAATTCTTGCAAGCATTTCAGGCAGAGCTTGAGGGCAGTAGAATAACATATTCCTGAAATTTACCAAAAATACAAGGAAATACAGTCAAAAGCGGCTAAGTGAACTTGTCTCCCTAGCAGCTTATCAAAATTCAGTTAATAAGCTGCTATATGACCTCAATCACATAACACATTCTAAAAACTATGATAGTCATTTAGGGCCAGTCAGGTTGTTGGGCACACAAGAAGTAAAAGAATGAAATATAAAGGATCATCCTTGGTGCTGCAGGAGGTAAAAGAATGTATTATAAAACTATTACCTTTTCATTAAACTATTTGCGTTAATAGCACCCAGAACTCCAAAAGCACTGTCAAATGAGAATGGAATGGCATCAACATGAGATCCAGTAACACTGTCAAATGAGAATGGAATGGCATCAACATGAGATCCAATTGCAACTGCCCCTAGTCCAGGCTCAGAACCCTCCCTGTAGAAGGTTACAATGTTCAATGGGCATGTTAATTCCAGTACATGGAAAATTTAACAAAATCAAGAGACATTTCAGCTAGGTATAACTGCATATTCATTGCATGATTCCTAAATACTTGGTGCTGTATCTGAATGATCCACAGGTTAACAGGTTAAGCATGCAGATAATGGCACGCAATTGCGACCGAATGCATGGTTGCCAATGCAACTGATTGCTTATTTCCACGCATCTAATCGCATCCACACTCAATACTAAATGATTAAGATACAAAGACACATTAGTTCCCAATATGCCTTACCTCTGTAAAATATAAGATCACGGCGCTTGTAATCTCACGATGAGATTACGACGTATCAATGGAATAGCAAGTGTTGATTTCTTCCTTCAAGAGCATGTAACGGGAAAGAGTAATAAAGAGATGCTTACGTCGTGGTCTACTGGCCTCCGCCTTGCGTTCCGGAGAAGACGAAGAACCCGGCGGCCTCCTGCAGCTCGGCGGCCGACGCGATGATGGGGACTGCGGGGTCCATGGGCGGCATCTGCATCTTCTCAGGCACCTCCAGCGGGAGCGTCTCAGGGAGCCGCCGCAGCACGACCTCCACGCCATCCACCGCGCCAGCGCCGGCTGCCGCGCGCCGCGCCAGGGACTCGACGTGCCCGTACATCGAGTAGAACACGATGTACAGCCGCAGCTTCCGCCCCACCGCAACAGCCGGCGAGCCCGCGTTGGGCGCCGCCAACACCTCCGGCGCCTCGCGCGGCGCCGCGAAGGCCGACGATGAGGGCGCGGCGGCCGGCGGCTGGCGCTTCTTGCCAGGGACACAGCCGCCGTCCTTGTCCATCTCTGGCGGCCGCGCTAGTCAACAAGCGGCGACTCGGTCTGTCCCTGCCCCGATCCAATCCAACCCAACCACCGTCCCCGTCCCCGTCCCCGCCGCGCTCGCCGCCGCCGCGAGAAACCTGCGCAAAGAACCCGCAATTCAACGACGCCTCCGAGGTAAGCGAGGATCTGAGGGAGGAATTCCTGGGTCCCCAGAAGGGTTTCCCGTGATCAGGAGGCAGTCAAAAAAATGCGATCTCGGGGACTGCGTTAGAAAGAAAAAAAAAATAGAACGTTCGCATGCTGGGAGCGGGATTCGATCCCCGATCGTCGAGGATGTGCAGGAGCGGAGCGTGAGGGGCGTGGGAGAGTGGGAAGCTGCACCATATTTTTAATTTTAGTTATTACATTTCTAGCAGGTATGTTATGAGTCTTTGATTTTAAATAAAAAATTATTTGAAGAAGTTTTTTAATTATAATAGAGATATAAAATATATTTTATCTTTTATGTAATTACACTTAACTTTGTGCCAGTTTTTACGAGGGACTCCATGCAAACTATAGAAAAAATGGGAGAAAAAAGAGCAGATGCTAGGGATTGATCCCTTGACCTATATGCGCTTGTAGGACACATATAACTTCAATTTAAATGTTCTAAAATTTAGTGAAAACATATATAATTTCTAAACACAAATCGATTACACTTTTTGTTTGGATCTGAGAAGTCAAATCCAAGAATTGTAATAGAATTTCATTAAAATTTTGAATCATGTGGTAAATCGGTATGGACTCAGAGCAACTCCAAGAGAATAGGTAAAAGTAGATGGCTAAACTTATGTTTTAGCCAAATCTAAAATAGAAAATTTTGTAAAAAAATAAAAAATTCCAACATCCTTTCTAGTATGGCCAGGCTATAGCTAGCGGCACATGCAAGCTATATTTAGCATTCGAGATTTCTCGAATAGCTAACTTACTATTTTACATAACAATATAGTAAAGCTATTGGAGCTTAATTTTTTAAGAGAAATTATAAAAATTAGCCTACATAAGAAATATAGAATGTCTTTTGAAGTTGCTCTCACACACCCTATATTTAGAACTTTTCATACTTAAATATAAATATATCTGCCATACTAATGCACCATCTTTTCTTTTCTACGTCCACACAAGAAAAATATCCCCAGCTAAGAAGTTTCCTCTTCGTCCACCCAAAAAATATACCCAGAAAAACAACACATTTGAAATGAACCCCTGATCTACTATAATTCTTCTCTCTCCTTACTCATTACGCAACCGAGGGCCTATATTGAGTGTATCAAATCCCCCTTACTCTCCCCACGCCCACCTAAAATTACGAACTAATACGACGCCACAAATCACGGAATGCAGTTGCCGCCGCCGTGCTCCGTCCCTCTCGGACGAGCAGACTCAAAATTAAAAAACACCTCCTCGCGTGGATCCTGAACCCTCTCCTCGAGTGCACGGCGCACGGCGGCTTCGTACACGGCGTCCTTCCACTCAACCCCCGGAACGTCCGGGAACGACGGTGTCAGGGTCGTCTTGTCGCCGCGGACGACGGTGTCGTCGCTGAGCAGGCGCCGATCGCGCGCACGAGGAGGACGCGCGGGCGGCAAGGTGGGTGATCGGGAGATCAGGTATGCCCGCCCGCCACCGCTTGGCCTGCCGATCGAGGAGATCAGGTGTAGCCTGGTCTGCCTCACGCCGGCATGCAAGGCAGCTGCGAGATCAATGCATGTACATGTATGAGATGGATGCATGTACTAAATCGATGGAGGCTACATATATGTATATGTATATGCATATATGTATATGTATATGCATATGCATATGCAGAGAAAATGGCTATTATAGAACTTCAATCGTGGTGGCTTTTTTTAAATAAGACTTTAATCGTTTGCTACTCCCTAATAAGACTCCAATCAATTACCATAAGCTATAATGGGATTTGGGATCTTTTAACCATATTTTAATTCTTAAATACATTTATTTAGCCTTGACATGACTATTTTGCCCCTGGCCCTTCAAAACGTGACGGCATCAGTGAACAGTCGTCGGAGCCGGTCCAGGCAGCCCCGGCACGAGCCGTACAGCGTCTCGGCAGAGGAGATGATGTTGTCTGCTGGTGATCCGTCGGCGCCGCTGACTTCGACGCCGACGCCATGGCTACTGCGCTGCTGTCTTTGAGGAGGACCAGGACAAGGGCCTTCATCTCGCGACGGCCCCGCTCGTCGGTGCTAGTCAGTACCATCTCCATGATGCTCGTGAACGTGTCGCTGGGCCGCGGTCTCAGACGGTTGTCGTCGTCGGAGTCGGCGGCTATCCTCTTGAGCAACGGTCTGACGACTCCGCCGTAGTAGCTGCAGACGTCGCCGTCGTCCTCGTCCTTGCCGCCCTTGCTCTGCTGGAGCCGGCGGACCGAGGCCACGATGCGGCGCTCCTCTGCGTCGCCGACCCATGGGACGACCTCCAGGTAGCGGAGGCAAGACACGACAGAATCTTTTTTATTTTTAACCGCTTTTTAGAACTATTTTAAAAAATGATAGTGAATTTTTTTATTTTTAAGACTAACTGTTT
Source organism: Bothriochloa decipiens (assembly GCA_023333625.1). NCBI lineage: Eukaryota > Viridiplantae > Streptophyta > Magnoliopsida > Poales > Poaceae > Bothriochloa > Bothriochloa decipiens. The sequence goes on from JALGXP010000061.1 coordinate 34,484, forward strand.
TGGTGGCGCCATCAGCCATGGCGCCGCATTTCCACACTGTGGCGCCATGCATGGTGGCGCCACAGGAGGATGACATGGCACTAGGGGCCCCACTTGTGGCGCCATGAATGATGGTGCCACAAGTGGTGCCAGGGCATGGGACCCTGTGCCACGTCATTCTTCTGTGGCGCCATGGTTGATGGTGCCACCAAAACTGTTAGTCTTAAAAATAAAAAAATTCTATAGTTATTTTTTAAATACTTTTAAGAAACGGTTAAAAATAAAAAAAGATTCATGCGACGCAGGCACGGAAGCCCAGCGCGTCGGCGGCCACCATGATGCGGAGCACGCGCGGGACGCCGCTCTGCTTCAGCAGCAGCGGCCGGTGGCTGGCGTCGACATCGCAGTACATGAGCCCCACCCTCTCCATGTAGATCTCCGCGTCGTCGCAGTCGTGGATCTCCACCACGCACGGCAGCTGGGAGGAGGTGGTGCCGGCGGCGAGGCGGTGGGCAAAGAAGGCGCTGCTCTGGGAGAGCACGTCGTTGTGGACGCTCATCCGCACCGCGATGCCCTCTTTCCCGTAGAGCATCACCGTCAGCTGGTGGCCGCCCGAACCCGACACAGACCTTGTGCTGCTGCTGCGGCGGTGGCGGCTCCTACTACCCGTCGGGCGGAGCTGGAGCCGGTGCCGGAGCCGCGGCGGTCGCTTGGCTGTGCTGGTGCTGCTGCCCGTCGGTTGCGACGGCGGTCGCCGGGTCGTCGTCGGTCACGGACGGCGCGGTCTGGACGGAGGGGGCTCTGGACGGAGGGGCGTGGAGGATCGAGCGAGGGCGGCGGCGGCGGACTGGAAGGTCGCAAGTCGTGAATGAGAATAGGTCGCGGCTGTACGACGAGTCCTATTCTGTGCGTGTGTATATTACAGATGGGTAGTACGGTCATTAATAGAAAATACATGTATTTGGGAAATAAGAAAAATGATTAAATGAAGCAAAATCCTATTATAGCTTATGGTAATTGATTGGAGTCCTATTAGGGAGCAGCTAACGTTTGGAGTTCTATTTGTGAGAAGCCACCACGACTGGAGTCTTATAATAGCCATTTTCTCGCATATGCATATACATATGGTTCTGAATGGGCATCCTGGATGGAGATCGGCGGAGTATATCACATCACATTAGTTCTGATTTAAAAAGCAGATACACTTTTTTCTTAATTTGCGGATGTTATAGCATGTGTATGAACCATCCTTTAGTTCAAACTACTTGTTTCCCCCTTGATTTGCCGCTTATTAAGATCTTGAGTTTTTTTAAAAAAAATCTGGATGTACATGTCTATATTATATAATTACCAGCCCGTGACGGCAAAATGGGGACTGTCGATCTGCTGCATTTCTTCACAGGGCCTCTCGATCTCCATCAAGCATGCCACTGACCAACTCCATCCCTTCGATTCAGGTATCTAGATAGCTTTTTCTCAAATCATATTGCTCGTGGTCACCACCATTTATTGCAAAAACTCTGAGGTGAAATCACAGATCTTCTTTCATGAGGGGATTGCTTGTCTATGTTCATGCAGATCGATGTAGTGAATGATGAGGTTTTTATATTTGCATTGCAGAGTGGGCACAAGCACTAATGGAATTGCACACAGAGGCTGGGCAGGAGAGATGCCCTACTTGATTTCCCTAAATGATTGAGTTGATCAGTTAATCAAGAGATGGTCTGACCAGGACCATCTAAAATTTTGGGTTAATGCTATCAGAGTACTTGTCGCACTTCTGAACGGAGAAACAGATTCTATTGAAGTGCACACATGGATGAATTAGACATGAAAATGTTTGTGGTGTGCTAGAAAGAACAGGTATCCAGTATTTTCATCTTCCTTATTTTATTTTTTTCAGCTTTTTATTTCTAGAGTCCATTAGTAAGGCTATATATATACCACAATTACAATGTCATTTGATTGTAAATTTATGCATATTTCATCGGTTAGTTTACTTTTTATGATCTATTTTTTCTAAATGTTATCGTAGCGTTAGCACGGACAATATATTAGTAGCTAATAATTGTAGACAAACGAACTACTCCACCACTCAGTTTAACATCCATCCAATCCAAAAGGCATTACGAATTTACGATCATATATTTAGTAACACCGCAGATGGAAGACATCATTCGAAGAACACTCAGAGACGAATCACAATAGTGCTATGACTGTGACTGATAGATATTATCTTAATTTAAACAAACATTGATCCCTCTCTTCTATCAAAGTGTGCATAAAATACACAATTCTGTTATCTTCATATGATTCATCCAAGATTCCAAAATTGCATTAGGAAACCTCAGAAAAATATTAGCATATGCATACAAACGAACTAGCACTCAGTTTAACAACCAATCCAAACAGTAACCATGACAACCTCCAAAAGGCATACTAACCATTACGAGCAAATATTTAGTATATAACTAGGCACCAATAGTACGAACATATATTTAATTTAGTATGACTAGACTAGCACTAAATAGCATTGTATTTATAGAGCGCGCGCGATCACTCGAAGGCGTGGTCTAAAACAAATATTTAATATAAGTAGACTAGCACTAATAACGGACTCATAGCATTGTAGAGCGCGATCATTCGAAGGCCCAGGAGTTCTCCTTGCGGATCGCCTCCTCCTCCTCTGGGGTGAAGTCGTTCTTGATGTTGAATGTCTCGCGGATCTGCTCTGGAGTCTTGCCCTTGATCATGTCAGCCACCGTCTGGCACGTCAGGTCCAGCAATCCCTTGATGTTGAGATAGTTGGCAGCCAGGATGAGGTCGAAGAGCGTAGCCTGGTCCACCTTGACGAACTCCGTGTCCCAGCTCTTGAGGTCCCCGCCACCCTCGGAGGTGGCGGCGGATTGGACGTGCTTGTTGCAGTACTCGATGACCTTGGCGAGAATCTTGGAGTTGACGTTGGGAAGCGGGATGCCGTTGTCGGTGCAGTCGTCCTCGATCATGTTGCGGATGGTCTGCGACCCCATCGCCACCATCTCCTCCACCACGAACTCCTCGGAGTCGGAGCTCCTCAGCGTAATCATCTTCGTCTTCTCAGCAGCCTCGGAGGAAGAAGCCGTCTTCTCAGCAGCCTCGGAGGAAGGCGCCATGGATCGATTCGAAAGCTAGCTGCTGCTGGTGCGACAAAACGAAACCCTAGCTAGCTGCGGCGCGCGGCTGGATGATCGATTGTTGATTTGTTGATGACGAAAACGAGGCCTCCTGTCCTTGCTTATAAAGCCCAGGAGCCGCGCGATGCTACAATTCCCATATCCAAGCGGATCAGGCCCTATTCCTTTACGTTTACCTCCCTGTATCTTGTTTGATGGCACCAGCAAACAAGGTGGTTACGATGCAGAACTAGGCTTTGAGCAATATATCAACTAGATATATACCAGTTTGATATATGCCGGCCGTGCAACACGGATTGAACAAGACAATTTGTTGATGTTTATTGTTTTCAATATATAGGTCCACGTATTATACTCTCGTATTTCTATTTTGTTATTTTGTAAGGGAAAATGATTCATGTCACATCACATGTCCTCACGTCCGCATGGCCATGCATTTAGCAAGGACGTATTGTTACACAATAAGACCTTGTTAGATTAAATTTCTTTTCATAAATTCTCTTCACCGAAATTGTAGTTCTACTTGTACCAAAAAGAAAGGCATGTAGATGTAGTGTGATGACTACTCTTGATGAGACGAAATGGACAAAAGATATCCAGGGTGCAAGCTTCAATGGAATATCTTGAGGTATGAGATATGCCATAGAGTGGATATAATTCTACAAGTGGGGATCCCTGATAGGCATATTTGGATACTTTCCACCTTAGGTAAGCCTATGACGCACTTTTTGAGGGAGCCCTTGGTCACCCCATTTGAGCGCATATGGAAATCTTGGGCGGGGGGCCCCCCCCCCCCCCCCCACACACACACACTAAGTGTCTTTTCTTTATATGTCTGGTTGCTCACAATCGTTGCTAGACAACAGACATGTAAGCTTGTTGAATTCTTCCGCACTGGACCATTGTCTGCTATGTGATCAGGAAGAAGAGAATATACAACACCTTCTCATTGGGTGTGTGTTCGCAAGATAATTCTAGTATGACTACATAGCATCGGACTCGCAACACTAACCCAGCAGCTAGATGTTTCCTCCTTTGATGACTGGTGGGACAAGGCAGTCTTGACAGTAAATGAAGATGCACATAAGGGACTCAATTCCCTCATTATCCTAGGAGTGTATACCATCTAGAAACATCGAAATGATTGTGTCTAAAATGGAACAACCCCTAGATTGTCTACAATATTGAACCTTGCTCGGGAGGAAGCCCTTCTATGGTCGTTGGCTAGTGCTAAGGGACTATGCCCAGCACATATCTCTTGGTGTTGTTTAGAGGGTCTCGTGTCATGTCTTTCATCTCATTCATAGGTGGTTAGAGCATCTCCAAGAGATTCTGTATAATCTCCGTGAAAGCCGATTTACTGAACATGAGGAAAAAATCGAGTCCAACAAATTGTCTACCACGTTTTCTTTTTTACCCCGGCCCGTTGTGTATCCCATCATTGTCGGAGGCTATATTTCCCGAGCCGCAAGCGCTCGCTATCCATGCCGCATGCATGCATCTGGCCGTCTGCTCGCTTGTAGGCTTCCATCTCCTGTTGAGCGCTGCTGTCTCGTGAGCAGTTTCTTAAAATAGACTGTGGGTATACAAAGCTTAATTTTCACAAAGCCATCCTCTTTACAGAACTTCTAAATTTAGGATTTTAAGTCTAAAAATTTTACAAAGGCTGTTGGAGATGCTCTAGTTCCAGTTAAATGGAGGTGTGCTGGTGTTGTGTTTGTGTATGTGTGTGTGTGTGTGTTTGGGTCTCCATATGACCATATGACTTCTTTCTCTTTTATTAATAGAATGATATGCAATGATATGCAGCTCTCCTGCGTGTTCAAGAAAATTGTAGTCCTACACATAATGTATATGTACTCATAGAAAAAACATACTATATATTAAAAATTTGAAATATCTTATAATTCAGAATTAAGGAAGTATTATTTCGCAAGTCCGTATTAATGTTATATGGTAAGACCTTGTTAGATGGAATTTGTTTCTTGGAATTATCATGATTGAAATTGTAGTCTGCGCAAGAGAAATTTGAAAAGTGCTATACATGTAAGGTATTCACATGCTAAAATAGCACAAATCCAAACTCCATTTGTAGATTTGAAACAAAGTTGCTTATACGTTATTTCTTATAATTTAAAAGAGATGGAGTAGAATATACGCCACTGCATTGTAATGGAAACCATGTGCGTATCTCTTTCAATAAATGTCACATCCTAAAATATTTGAACTTTAAGGTATGAATGAGGAACACAGATAATACAATGATTTTCACAAGTTTTTTTTCTAACACGTAGTTAATAGATTGAAATTGTTTTGTTAGGAAGAAACATTTTCCATGTAAACTTTATCTGCTTTGTTTTTTCTTCAGAAATTGTATTAATGTTTTCCTCAATTTTCTGCTGCAAGTTTTTTTTTTGTTTTAGGCATAAAAAGGAACTTTTTGTGACTTATTTTTTTAGCAATTTTTTCACTCCTATATATATGAATATTGTTTTTTAGCAAATAAATTAGGCCTTCTAATGGAGGATCCATTTCTTTGAAGCCGGAAGTTCTCTACAGCAGCAGAGCGGATTCTTCAACAGTACTGCAAGTACAAGAAAAAAAATATATCAGAGAAGAGGGGCAAGCTAATATAGTCAGAACAACAGTTAATTAAGACCACTTCTAAGAGACGAAACTTGATGCATATGTATATTAATATGATCTGCAGTGGCTGATAATAAGATCATAAGAACGCGTGCAGTTCAATCACGTCAAGATTAGCACCCAGGGAAATATGAGCTGGCTGCATATGACCCAAGCTTCAGAACATGATGATCTGCACATGCTCCTATGTGAGTTGAGATGCAATAAGCGATAGGGAACGCTCTGAATCAGCGTGAGACTGCAGTATACTAGCACACTACTGTATGCAGAGTCCAGGTGACCGACCACCCCACCCTCTGCATTCAGAATCCATAACACTGCACAGTTTGTGGGACACAAACAATCCCAAAGCCGTGAAAGGTAAAACTATATTGCAAAGAAACTTAAACTGGAATCCACTTAGTATTATATCAATACAGTGGCTGATCAGATCATATTCTAATACCAAAAAATAAGCAGTGAAAAACATATCAGTTTAAGTATAAAAAACAATCATCCGAGTAGTGCAGAGCAGAAAGTAAATTAAGAACAGAGCAGATATCGACCATGAACATGCATTAGCACCTGAAAGGTAAGATAAGCAGATGCTTATACCAGATAAAAAAGGCAAAAAGAGATACGGTGACAATAATCAGGGGCAAAGTGATGAACGAGACCCTGTGAAAAGAAATAAATAATTGTCAGGGAATGGCAAGTCACTGATTATACTCCTACAACTGCAATTTGCAAATAACTAAACCAAATACAAACAAGTTGAAGGTAGCAGTCAATATCAGTTTGCAAATAGCTAGCCCGAGTACAGTTCAGTGACAGAAAAGTCTTGTATGCCGTGTTAAAATAGCCGACGCTCCAATTTCCCTTTTCTAAAGACATCGTAAATGTAGTTTGCTCCATAAAAACGATCTTTGTTTACTGATACATATCCAGAAAAAACACCTAGATTACATATCGCGTGTCTTTGTTCTATGTTAAACTCGAGTCGTCTTAATTTCATGTCTTTGGTAAGATTTCCTAAACTTGCAAGAACCTTCCATCAATGACCTTCTTAAATCATAATTTGGATTTTCTAATCTGAACTATTGACTAGGTAGCACAATCGGTCATCACAGACAAGCATTACTTGTTATGTATGAAATAGTCTGTTGGTTTTTCAGTTGAAGTCATCTTCAACTACCTGTAGCCTAATGTTTACTGCTTGAATTTCATAGGAAGCTATGGAGACAATGCGAGCAGAACCTGTTGCTCATGGGCAGCAATCGATAACTAGTGCTGATGCTACTTCCAAGGTCCTTTGCATAATGTCTTGTCTTTTCAATCGAAGCCTCTTCTACTATCTCTGGCCAAATGTTTACTGCTTGCATTTCAAAAGAAACTACTGAGACACTACGAGCAGAACCTGTTGCTGATGGGCAGCAACCAATGAGTTGTGCTAGTGTTGTTTCCAAGGTCCTCTGCATAATCTCTTGTCTTTTCAATCAAAGTCCTCTTCCATTAACTATAACCTAATGTTTAGTGCTTGGATCTCGTAGGAAGCTACAGAGACGCAGCGTGCAAAACCTGTTGCTGATGGGCAGGAACCAATGACTAGTGCTGATGTTGTTTCCAAGGTTCTGTGCGTAATCTCATGGGTTTTGGATTGAACTCCTCTTCCACTATCTGCAGCCTAATGTTTACTGATTTGATTTCATAAGAGCCTACGGAGACATGGCCAAAAGAACCTTTTGCTTGCATTTCATAGGAAGCTACGGAGACACTGCGAGCAGAACCTGTTGCCGATGGGCACCAACCAATAACAAGTGCTGATATTGTTTCCAAGGTCCTCTCCCTAATCACTAGGTTTTTCCATTGAATTCCGCTTCCACTGTCTGTAAAACTATAACCTAATGTTTATTGCTCGAATTCCCCAGGAAGCTACGAAGACTATGCCAGCAAAAGTTGTTGCTAATGGGCACCAACCAATGACAAGTGCCAAAGTTATTTCCTTAGTCCACCGCCTCTCTAAGTTCAAGGCCTCCTCCAGGGTCAGCGGCAACAGCCCTTTTTGGAAGAAAGTTGGAGATCGGACAAGATCCACTCCAACTCCAACAGAGACATCAGAGGAGAGACTACTTCGGGAACAGATTATCGCTGAACATGAATATTTTGCTTTCATCGCCAGACAACTGGATGAAGTAAAGAGGACCGCAGAAGAGACACGTATGGAGTTTGAGGAGTTCAAGAGAGCGCGACGGGAGTATCTTGATAAGCTTCGTGAGGTTATCATGTTCATCGCCCAGTCTGGTAACCCTCAGTCTTCAACTCCTGTCAGTCTTCAACTCCTGTGGGCTTGGTTGAGTGAATATAACATTTGTGTCTTGATGTGGATTTATGCTTATTTGATATGGAAAAACTGTTAGTGGCCTGTTGCTGACGTTTGAACTGAAAACTGTTGTAATTTGATAGTCATGTTGAATAATTATGTTGTCAGCCATTAATATCTGTGGTGAATATGCCATTGTGTTGAATTACTTTTGTGACAAAATATTAGTTGAGCGCGTGGACGAAACATGACAGGTAACATGGGAAAATATATCTGTGACATGTTGACGAACCATCATTCAAAACGTGGGCGACTGCCATCATGACGCGTCATTTAATAAGAAACGAACACATGGACAAAAAAACGCTACATGGTTTAATGAACGTCAAACGCGTGAATAAAGCTCTGAAAGGTGGCACAAGTTTGGCGTGACATGTGGTCTGGTTAGAATGTAAAACATGGTCCATTTGGAACGTGACACGTTTTGCAATAACAAACCAACATGTGGTCCAATAGTAATGTGACACGTGCCCACTAAAGAAACTGACACGTGCTCCTATACAAACATGACACGTGGTCCTGTCAGAATGTGACACGAGATCCAGTTAAAACACAACACACGGTCCAATAGGAGAAAGACACGTGGTAGAACCTGAGGGCGCCACGTCATTCTAGCGATATCACTTGACTATAGCCAGGTCAGCTATCTATTTCCATGTCAGCTGACGGTGGCCATGCCAACATAACGGCCATCTTGTACGCGTACAGAAAGACCTCTATGACGTCCACGGTTTGGTCATCGAAGGGCTATCTTCGCTGACGATAATTTAAGATCATCATAACCACATAAGAGTGACACGAGTTCCGCGACGGTGGTGTTTTGGTCACATATTCGTAACGGAACTGAAATAGTGACGAATTTCGCACCTACTGTGACAAATAATTCATCATGGTAGGTCATATCTCTACTAGTGTATGCTACAGGATATAATTTTACAATAGGGGAACGCCTGATAGACTTATTATTTGCATACTTGTTATAAAAAAATTTATTTGCATACTTCTGCCTATACAGCTAAATCAGCCTATAATGCACTTTTTGAGGGAGTCTTTTCACCCCATCTGAGCGCATATGGAAAAAGTATGGTTTTATCCCTATTACATCTGGGAACGGTATAATGAAACAACTAGGGCTGGCAACTATTACAACTAAAATCCTCTTAGTGAAACAGCATAAATATACTACTTCAACATGTGAAATAAAACTGTTACAACTAAAATCCTCTTGGTGAAACAACATAAATGTACTATTTTAACACATGAATTATTAGAATGAAACATCCCGGTAAAAAACCTACATCTGTTAAATGTGGGCATGAAAAACAACAAAAGCTTCACTGCTGTTGCAACTGGGATGCTCAGAAAATTAAAACAACATAATTTCAGATATAATTACATTACAAAGAAAGTGGCTAAAAAAATATCAACATCATGACAACTCGGTAGTTTCAGTTGTGTTCAACATCATAAGTATTGTTCAGCACTATACTTGTTAGTATCTATTCAAACAACATTCAATCGTGTGTTAGAGCACTTTGTATCTCCCACTGTCAAAACAACATTCAGTGATGTGCATGAACATTAAGTAACTCTCGGTAGTCAGTACCATGGTCAACTAGCAAAGAGCACCGTTCAATATCTTTCATAACACTTGACAGCACTCAGAGAAACACAATGTCAGACAGTTAGCGAAGAGCACCATCTCAATATTTCAGTGTTCAGTATTCCTCAATAACAACTAACAATATTTAGTATTTCAGTATCTCTCAGTAACATCTAACAATATTCAGTATCTCCCAGTATACGTTAGCACAGCCATTGATGAGAATCTGAACTGGACACCGGCAATTCCTGCGAGCACGAGCTTGGTTGCGGCGACGTCGTGGCTCCGCAGCTGGTGTTTCTGATGAGCTCCATCTCTGCATCGTGGAGGCGGGTAGCGAGTAGCGCACCTCTTCTCGGCGACAACACAGTACTAGTTCAAATGTTCATCCAAAGGAATAAACATGAGCAAGCTGTGGGCCCTTGCAACCTTTTCATACTCCAGATAGTACTAGTTCAAATGTTGTCTCGGCTCTCATTTTATTTCCACATTAGCCCCAACTGTATAGAAATAGAACTTGAGAAAGTCCGATTTAAAGGATGGATTGAGCACAACAGCTATAAGAAGGATAATATTAGGAGTGGCCCAATGTTTTTCAAACTTTTTTTCTCAAACATGACTTCACGTGTCGTTTTCATTAAGAAGGAGGTGACCGAAAGAACGGCAATACAACACGACATGATACGAAACCACAGAGCAAGTGGCAAAACAACACAACGAACACAAGAAGAAAGAGATAAACCCTCCACAGTGCCAAACAAACAATGCGGCAAAGCAGAGACCGGTAGGGCAGGGTGCGACGTCGGGAAGGAGCGCCGAGGGTGCATCAACGAAGCGTTCAAAAAGGACGTGACATCCGCGGATGCCAACTTCGTCGAAATGTGCACCCCAGGGAGTTTTCACTCCTGAGGCTACTCCGGCGCCTTCAGAAAGGTGATGACACAGGAGCGCCACCGTCGTCGGACCCAGTCATGAAGTTCGGGTAAGGGGTTTTCACCCAAGTTGTCGAGGACCGCTGCTGAAGCCAAGGGAGATTGGCCATCACCATGCCAAAGCGGAGCCGCTGCTACCACGCCCCAGCACCCGATGGATGCGGCCAACCCAGAGACGTCGTTGGATGTCTTCGTGTCGCCTGCCACCTGAGTCGAAGCCAAGCCAAATCCGAGAAGGGGGAGGGTGAATCCGGCCTAGGGGGCCCGGATTGAACCCGTCGGCCCATAGATCAACGGAGCCACGGCGGAGGAGGAGGAGCATCACCGAGGGGCCGTCCTCGGAGCTGCCGGGGCTCACCGCCCACCGCAGGAGTGGGGGGAGCCGAACCCGTAGCAGGATGGACAGGGGCTGCCACCTTCCACCCGGCCAAGGTGCCCCGCACCTCCAGGCCGGGAAGATGCGAGCTTGGGTCTACCAGGGTGGAGCTCCGAGTGACATTGCGCAGTCAGCCCGCTTCCCGGTCGAGGTGCCTCTCACCTCTAGGCCGGGGGGCCACTGCTCTGCCACCCCGGGTGCGGGCGAGCCTAGGTCCGGCGGCTCAGCCACACGCGCCGGGGCCCGGCTGTGCCGCTGTCGCATGCAGCGGCAAGCCTGGGAGGGGCCAGCCGACCGCCATGCCGCCCACCTGAAGTGGGCCGAAGCCGCCGCCGCCGGCTGCCCAACACTACCCACCGTCGCAGGACGGAGCGCGAGCAGGCGGGCCGCCTAGGGCCTTGATCCGGAAGGGGGGAGGGCGGAACAACAGCCAGCTCCCCGGCCGAGGTCGCACCTCCAGGCCGGGAGCCGAGCGCCTCTGTCCTGAGCGAAACCCTAGCCGCTGCTGGGGCGCGGCCATGAGTCGTCTGGAGCCCGATCCAGAAGCGCGGGGGGGATCCGGTCACTAGGGGGCCATGGCGGCCGTCCCCGCCGACGGGAGGCCACCGGTGCCGGAGAAGAGAGAGGGGGGAAGAGGAGGAACAACGACGGGGGAACAATGGAAGGGTGAGCTTTTTTGAGCCCCCCTCTCCCCCTCCCCCCCCCCCCATACACACACACACACAAGCGGGAGACGACGCGAGGGGAGATGGGTGCGACTTCCTGCTCCTCTCTTTTTTCAAACTTTTCATGCATTGCATTTGCCATCTCATCAAGCAGCTCGTTAGTGTTCCAAGACTCATCGAGTAGAACAACTTGGATAGCCAGCACCATATTCAGAAACAACTGGGCCGTGGCCGGGATACCTGTCTGCAGAAAAAGCTTTTTAGCAACCCATGGAGAGCATCTGCTTTTGCCCAATCTTCTTCAAAAGAGTATTGCTCTATTGCATATATGTTAAGAGCTACCTTGTACTTCAAGGCTTCGCTCAACATGTCAAATGTTGAATTCCAACGGTGCTGGGCATCTAGCACTAGCCCTGACTTACTTTTCAGTCCCAATGCTTGGAAAATTGAACTGAAAAAGAAAATTGCATGCAAGGTGTACATGTCATGGCTTTGACGATGTCCCGGATTTTAACAACTGCATGCGGAATTACCTGTCCATGTACAATGCAAGGGCGTTTAGATAGAAGCTTAAGGTAAGAGAATAAATAAGAATCTACGTAAGAGCCTTAGCCTGCAATGCTAGTTTTATTCAAACGTTGCTTAAATAGTTAAGAGTCTCTTTAAGCGTCGAAAGCTGCAATGCAAATCACATATTCCTTGAACATTTGTGTACACTTTTAAGCGCCTGGGCGCTTCAAGCAAAGCTAAGCATCGGACGCTTGCCGGAGCGTCTCAGGCCGCATGCAAGCGCCCAAGCTTGCATGTGCTGCCCTCCACCGTGGCAAAAGGTCACAAAACTGCTCGTAAGAGCCTTGCGTTGTATGTGGTCAAGCCTGACTGGACTACGATATTCAGCACATCTGCGGCGCATCTCACATGTCATTTTATTTAAGGGAGAAAAAAATAAAGGAGAGGCTCAATAAGCATCTCAGTATACTCAATGCATACTGGGAGTCACTGTGAAAAAAAAAGCATGACCACCATATATAGCCACTTATAGGACTAAGAGTCTAGATCGATCGACCTATGAGTAAAGACTAAAGCTCCTGCCATTGACCTTTGTTGTCTTCATGCCATTGAAGATAGTTGTCTTCATTGTTTGGCAACATTTTGAAGGAAGCTCTGAATGTTTGGCCTAACAGCAGCTGCAGCACTACTATGGGCAATATGGCTAACAAGGAATGAGGTAGTTTTTGATAAATACAAACCCAAATCTCTTTTGCAGGTACTGTTCCGGACTACGTTAATGGGCTAACTTGCAGCGGCATAAAGATATGAAAGATCAAATGATCTCTGTGACACAATACCTTGAGACGTCAGCTCTAGAATTCTTTGATTCTAATGGATGGCTTTCACAAAGACATGTTGGTTTTGCTTAGTCAAAAACTTATACGTTCCGTTAGTTGTGAGACTGGTTGTTTTGCCTGCAACCAAACTTTGTGTACGCGTCTGGAGTTTATAATAATTGGTCTGATTCTATCTTTAAATAGATGAAGCCGGATATTTTATTCTTTATCTAAAAAAAGACATTAGAGCGCTTCAACAGTTCCCAAGCTTTTAGAATATAATGGTTAGGGTGTTTAAACCTTTGTGCACTTCCTTAGTAACACTTCTCACATATATATTCATAATTATAATAAACAAATCTACTGGTTCTTCCTACACTCTCATTGACAAGTTTTTCTGACTGGATTTTTTATATATTATTATTTATGATCATCCAAGATTCCAAAATTGCATTAGCAACAAAAATGAAAACCCTCAGCAAAAATATTAGGTAATATCACTAGCTAATAACTGCATACAAACGCACTAGCACCCAGTTTCACATCCATCAAATCAATCAATCATAACCATAATAACCACCGCCAAAAGGCATACGACCATATATATTTAGTATATGAAATAAGCGCTCAGGCGTGGTCTAAAACAAATATTTAATATAAGTAGACTAGCACTAATAACGGACTCATAGCATTGTAGAGCGCGATCACTCGAAGGCCCAGTTCTCCTTGCGGATCGCCTCCTCCTCCTCTGGGATGAAGTCGTTCTTGACGTTGAATGTCTCGCGGATCTGCTCCGGAGTGTTGCCGTTGATCATGTCAGCCACCGTCTGGCACGTCAGGTCCAGCAATCCCTTGATGTTGAGATAGTTGGCAGCCAGGATAAGGTCGAAGAGCGGACTCCGCGTCCCAGCTCTTGAGGTCCCCGCCACCCTCGGAGGTGATGGCGGAGTCAGCTGGCTTGCCGGCGGCGGATTGGACGTGCTTGTTGCAGTACTCGATGACCTTGGCGAGAATCTTGGAGTTGACGTTGGGAAGCGGGATGCCGTTGTCGGTGCAGTCGTCCTCGATCATGTTGCGGATGGTCCGCGACTCCATCGCCACCGTCTCTTCCACCACGAACTCCTCGGAGTCGGAGCTCCTCAGCGTAATCATCTTCGTCTTCTCAGCAGCCTCGGAGGAAGACGCCGTCTTCTCAGCAGCCTCGGAGGAAGACGCCATGGATCGATTCGAAAGCTAGCTGATGCTGGTGCGACAAAACGAAACCCTCGCTAGCTGCCGCGCGCGGCTGGATGATCGATTGTTGATTTGTTGATGACGAAAACGAGGCCTCCTGTCCTTGCTTATAAAGCCCAGGAGCCGTGCGATGCTACAACTCCCATATCCAAGCGGATCAGGACTCCTATTCCTTTACGTTTACCTCCCTGTATCTTGTTTGATGGCACCACCAAACAAGGTGGTTACGATGCACAATATAGAAGAACTCAACTCGATATATACCCGTCTCACCGTCTGATATATGCCCGTGCAACACGGATTGAACGAGACAATCGGTTGACGACGTTTATTATTTTTTATTTATATAGTCCACATACATGTTATACTCTCGTATTTCTATTGTTATTTTGTAAGGGAAAATGAGACATGCCACGTCACATGTCCTCACGTCCGCATGACCATGCATTTATCAAGGCCGTAATGTTACACAATAAGGCCTTGTTAGGTTAAGTTTGTTTTTGTAAATTATCTTGATTGAAATTGTAGTTCTACTTGTACCAAAAAGAAGGTAAGACACATTGTGATGACTGCTATATATTGATAAGATGAAATGGACACAGAAGATATATCAAGGGTGCAATCTTTACTGGAATATCTTGAGTTATGATATATCACTAGTAGAGATATGACCTACCATGATGAAAATTCTTATGATAATTTTGTTATGGTCACCGAAGAGTGGTTTCCATGACGTTTTGGTTTTGGTCATCGATCTGCATGGCGATTTCCCGAACAGTACATTTCCATGACGCGTTTTATAAAGGTCACGGGATACGTCACGGAAAACCTGACGGAATTGTCACAGAGACTTTCACGGCACTGTTCACCGCTAGATTGTGATGTTTTTCATGGATATCCTCGGGTTGTGACCGACATACTTCGTCACTGAGACCCGCGCCACTCCATTTGGCTACGGGAGCCAGCGCCATTTCCCGGCGGGACAACCACCTTTTCTCATACTTTCATCCGCCGTTAGCACGCATAACTGGTACCCCCAATCAGCCGTTAGTCGTGGGACCCGCCCATCACTCAACCGAACACTTCTCCATCTGACTTTATGGGACCCGCCGCTACTCATCTGTTCTGAATGGGCGCCGTTCTACCACACTTCACTGACCGACATGTGGGACCTTGCCTGCCAGGGGAACCTTGAGGCCACCCCCTTCTACGACTGACCTGTGGGACCTGTCTGGCACCGTTCTCCATCAGACGGGTGGGATCAGCGTGTCAGCTAGATGGGACCCACCACTAGGGACCCACTTCTGTTCCGCTTTGTCGACTGACATATGGATCCCGTCTGGGACTGTTCTCCATCCGACGTGTGGGTTCAGCGTGTTAGTTAGATGAGACCCGCCACTGGGGACCCATATCTATTCATGTGGGGCCACCCTTCCTTGATGGACCTATGGGACCCGTCTGGCACCCTTCTCCACTTGCCACGTGGGGCCAGAGTGTCAGTCAGATGGGGACCCGCACAAGGGGACCCATCTCTATTCACGTGGGATGACCCTTCGTAGACTAACATGTGGGACCCGTCTGAGACCGTTCTCCATCGGCGTGTGGGATCCGCCACGGGAACCATTTCTGTTCACGTGGGGCACCCTTCTTCGACCAACCTGTGGGACCCATGTGGCTGACTTCACCACTCGACGCGTGGGACCAGATCGTTAGTAATTGGGACCCACAACTAGGGACCCTTCTCCTGTTCACATGGGACCACCCTTCTCTGACCGACATGTGGGCCAGCATTCATTACCCTTCTCCGACCGAACTTGAATTCCCCAAAAAGATTGGAGTTCTCTAGGATTCAAACCCGGGATCTGGCATCAAGACGTGAAGGTCTTCGCCACCACACTAAACGGTTTTGTGTGTTCCAGTCTCCTTGGAGCCTTTATATATATGCATTTTCTATTCTCTTATATCTTATATCTATATATGTATGCAATTTATGGGATATATCCCGTAAAAGTGGATAAATATCTTCCCATTGGACTTGTGACGGAGTCGAAGGCTGCGACGGAGGATCCCTGGTGTGTAGTGGTGGCTCTGGCGTCCATTTGGAGTAGGTGGCGGGGCTTCCTGGTGGAGCACAGCGGCATTAGCGTTAGCGTCGCTTGTGTGCCGTGGCAGAGGCAGAGGCGTCAGATCCGATCCGCAGGTCTCCTTTCTCCCCTTTTTACTGTTTGTTTCTTCATTTGTGTTTTGCCTTGTTGGTGTCGCGACCCCGGGGGCCTAACACCAACTAGTAACTACGTGCTGCGTGCTCCCTCATCCGGATGGTGATTCAAGAAGAACAGCGATTTATCCTGGTTCGGGCAAAGAAGGCCCTACGTCCAGCGGGGGAGATTGTATTATCTTGCATCGAAGTGCTTGTACAGGGGAGATACAAGTGTATGCGGGAAGGAGCGGGGCCTAAGTCTAGGAGCGTTGGTCCTAAGCCTTGCGTGTGTGTGGAGACCGAGTGAGTTTGAATGAATTCACCCTCTTTCTTAGCTAGCCCTACGCCCCCTTTTATAGTCCAAGGAGGGGCATGGGTCTACAAGAAACCCTAGTGGTGCTGTGAGGGCTATCGTAAGCCATGTCGTCGAGGAGTGATCATGGTGAGAGCATTGTAGGGGCATGCACTGAAGTGAGGTTGAGCCCTGTAGCAGCGTGCATGATGATGAGATTCGCCTTCCTGAGATGTCACAGTGAAGTCGGTGATTGACCAGTCCTGATGATGATGCTGGCGTGCCTCAGCGGTGTGGTGAAAGACGTGACCTCCTGTTAAGGGCCTCCGAGAACCCGTGTCGAGGGGTACCCCGGGGACCTCGAGGCCATGTGGATAAGGATGAACCCCGGAAATCCTGGTACGGATGTTGACATTTGTGTTTCAAGGGGTGCCCATCGGGGCACAGTGTTCAGTATGGAGGAATAGTGTCCTGTATGAATCAGCGTTTCCCCGGGGATGGGCGGTAAAAGGTGGACGCGACCTCTGTACTTGCCCATCATTACTATCACTGTAGCCATGGGGGTCGGTAGGGGCAGGTGAGGCACATTAAATGCCCTGACTCCTGTACAAAAGTCGGTGGATCGGAAGAATATGGTAGTTGCTGGGGGGGTCGTTCGCCCGGCGTGAGTTCTGTCATTCGAGGGGGTGCTCGGTCGGGCCTCGTCGCTCGAGGGGGTCCATCGAGCTAGCATCGTCCTAGGCCATCGAGACCCGTTCGTGGGCCGACCCTGGGTGACTTAGCAGCCGGGTCTTATCCTTGAGCATTCGGGCCCGAGTTCGCTAGGGATTATTGTTGATGACGCTGAGATTAGCCTCTGTGCGAGTGTTCATGAGTCGTAACATTTATCATCTTCTAAAGGGTGCGCGTGAGCGTACCCTTCGGGGGAATAGGTAGGATTCCTCTGTGGGCTTTACGTGGTTCTTGTTGAGGGATGCTCGTTTAATCGAGGATGGTAGGTGCGCCTGAAAAGTTAGATTAACATGAACTGGAGTCTACTGATCGAGAGGTATTTCGGGCTTTCGAGTCTCCGAGCGTATTAGACCTTCTTTCGTCGAAGGGTGCCTAGTGTAGTCGAGCCCCCGGGCCGTGCACGGCCAAGGCTTTGCCAGCTTTATGTGAGACGCCCCACGAGTCCTTCCGATCGGATGTGGGGGTGGAGAGCACCGTACTACCCTCGATGGGCGAGTTATGACATCCTCAGTGAGCTATTATCGGGAAATCCAAGTGAGAACTCGTGCCCATCGATAGGGGTCGACTAGTGGCCGCAGAGGTGTTCTCATGAAAACCAAACAAACTGACGTGTGGATGCCGTCCCCATTTGCTAGGGGCCAGTGGCTTGATGCCTCTCTTTGAGGGGATCCCACGAGCGTCTCTTTGTTTTGGCCTTGGATATGTCTGAGGGGGTCTCGAGAGTTTGTTCTCGAGCGGGGCCTCATGTTGGCTCTCCCTCAGTCACCCATGACTCGAGTGCTCGAGGGCGGCTGTCGAAACTTGACCGAGGGCCAGCCTTCACTCCTTTGAGGCTTAATGCGGGCTCAGGGCCCATTTTCCTTCTCACAGAAGGCATCGACTGAGGATAACTATATCCTTTCATCTTTTGGGCACGCCTTTTTAAGCGAGAGCCGAAGCGGCGTGGTTGTGGCGGACCCGAGCAACGGCTAGAAGCCAAGCGGGCGACGCGTGTGCCTGTCCTAGGAATCGAGGGAGCGGTTAGGTGAGCGCAATTAATGCGGATGGTTCGCTTACCCCGTCGACTGAATCCACCCATTGCTCTTTGCCTCGGCTATAAATTCGGGGAGGTGGGGATCCGTCCGTTCCCCACTTCGCCTTCCTGCCTTCTCGTCACCGCCACCAAGAGAGAGAAATTGTTCGGTTAGCGTAAGAAGGAGCAGGGACGGAGAGAGAGATTGGGAATCTTCCTTATTGCCCTTCCGCTGAGCAGATTCGCACTGTCACCATGGCATCGTAGCTCCTTCCCCCAGAAGAATGGTGCCCATCAGCTGTGACGAGGTGGGAGTTGGAGAAGCTGGTGGATGAGGGGCTTCTTCATCCTGCTATTTTACCTGCTCAGCCAGAGTGGTTGGTGCCGCCGAGGGTGGATCGAGAGCCAAACCCTCTGGCGGGGTACGTGGTGAGCTTTGTCAAGTTCCACCGGATGGGGCTCAGATCTCCTCTGAGCCGATTTATGCGGGCGCTGACCCACCACTACGGGGTCGAGCTCTAGCACTTCTCCCCCAATGCCATCTCCAACATGGCGGTCTTTGCCGCCGTCTGCAAGGGATACATGAGGATGGAGCCGCACTGGGAGTTATGGCTCCATCTCTTCAAAGGAGAGCACTTCACCAAGCCGGAGTCGCCGGGGGTCAAGATGGCAACGGGTACGTACCCAACGGGTATTGGCCACCCATACCCCTACCCGCCAGGTCAAAATCTATTCCGTCGGGTTACCCGCGAAAGCAGACAGGTAAGGAATTCATTCCATAACCGTACCCGATGGGTAATTTTTACCCGATGGGTATTCCATACCCGACAATATACCCGAGCTCAACATTCATATAAAAAAATCATGGGTTTATATGGGCCAAATTCATGGGCTACATATTTATATGGGCTAAAACTGCAAGGCTGGCTATATATTTCTGCGGGTATTTTTTACCCGCGGTGCGGGTATGGGTAGTATACTTCCACACCCGTACCCGTCATACCCGATGGGTATAATATTTCACCCAATAACATACCCACAGGTATAAAATGACTTCCATACCCGCCTCCTTATTGGGTAAAACCTGTCGGGTACTCGGGTATCGGGTATCCGTTGCCATTTTGAGCCGGGGGTGAGGAGCTTCGTCCGCGCCGGGAGCTGTAACCTGGCGTTGAAGCGGAAGGAGTTGTACACCCCGACAGGGTTGATCTCCAACCATGGCGGGTGGCACTCCGGATGGTTCTACATTCAAAATGATGAGGATCTCCTGCTGTGCTACACCGAGCACGTCATTATGGAGTGCCCGCACCATTGGTCATATGGCGTGGCGGAGGATCTCCAGGCACGGTAGAACCCCCTCCTCACCACGCTGAAGACTCTGAGCGATCGGGGGTTGAACGCCGGGATCATTGTCTTGGCGTTTCACAGTCGGAGGGTGCTCCCTCTGATGGCGCGCCTGTTGCGCCTAGATCAGATGGGGCCTGAGGCATCGCCCGAGCAGCTCGGGCCATGCCGGATGTCGACCGAGGAGTTGTCCCTCGATGATGTCGCGAGGCGAGTGAGGGGGAGGTCGCCAGCACCTTCACCTCGGAGGAAGAGTTTAGCATCCTGATGCTACCGGACGCTGGTCGCATTCAGCTAGTAAGCATGCCATCCTGTTATGCTAGAGTTTCCTTCTTCTTTAGCCGAATCTCACATTTGCCGTCATTAATTTTATGTTCAGGGGGCCATAGATTTCAGGGTGTCAACGCCCCCGACCAAGGAGGATGACCCTGACCGCCAGGTGAGGCGCTTCACTGACTAGCAACTAAAGAAGATGAATGATAATGAAAGGAAGAAGACGAAGGATAGAAATCTCAAGCGCCAGGCGCTTGAGCAGTGCTAGGCTAAACAGAGGCGTGATAAGCTTCCTATCGAAGAGTCCCCCTCGGAAGAAGATGAGGAGGGGGATGATGATGATGACGACGATGACGATGATGATGAAGGGGTGGCGGTGCATCTCGCGCCCCACTTGCCTGCCTCTCCATGTGCTGACACGTGTTCTGCGTAGGAGAACATCTTAGAGCAGCCTACCGCCCAGTCATCGAGGACGGCCTCGGGGCAACATCGGGAGAGAAGGCTGGCTGACCCCTCAACTCGTAGCGGGTCATCGTCCCGCCACACGCACGGCGGGACTCCACCGGCCTCGTCTCGTAGCCAGTCTAGTACACCGCCTCCCCGGACTAAGTCCTCGATGCAAGGCGAGCGGACCCAGGACTATGACATCTCGGGAGGGCGGACGATGTCATCCTCGATGCCCTTGGTGCAGACCCAAGGCCAGCCAGGCTTGGCGGAGTAGGAAGGCCCAAGGACATCGTCTGAGGCCCTAGGCACTCTAGATCTGGGAGGGCCATGGCTCAGAGGGAAGCCTCAAGGCCCTGAGTGGTATGAGAGGGGCCGGAAGGGCACCCATCATCCCGGTGGGATAAGTCTTGCTGTCCTGATTCTCTTTCTTGTCCTTGTCATTCATAGAATTGTTAGTTGTTCCTCCCATTTGTGTGCTGTTCAGGCTCAAGCGCCCAGTGGAGGAGGCTAGCCCTTCACCGGCCAAGCGGCTTAAGGTGGATGCGGCCGTGAGGATGGCGGTGGTGGCCGGAGGTGTGATCTCAAGACCCTTATCGACGTCGGACGCAGCCTGACTGTCGCAAGCCCAGGCGGCAATTGTTCGGGGCAGACTGATGGGCTCCGCTCTCATTGTAGGCTTGAGCGGTTTGGGGGCCGTGGTGGGTGATGGCTTTGATCGGGGGCAGATGCTGGAGGGCGAGGGTGCCACCCCGGTCTCGTCGTCCACGGCCTCTTTCCCTGGCCAGATCGAGGTCCCTGCTACTTCGCTCGAGGGGGGAGCCCTCAACAGTCATGAGCCGGGGTCGGAGGATGCCCCGATCATCCTCGAGGATGAGGAGGCCATGGTTCCCCTCCTTCGGCAGAGGGGTGGGAGCCGTGGCCGAAGGGACTGCATGAGGTGGAGGTGCAGCCAAAGCAGGAGCAGGAGAACCTGCAGAAGGAGGAGGAGCGGCTATAGAAATAGTAGGAGGAAGAGCAGCTGCAGAAGCAGCAGGAGGAGGAGCAGCTGCTGAAGCGGCAGGGGAAGGAGTAGCTGGTCTTGAGCTAGCTGGAGCAGTAGCAGCTGCATCAGCAGGAGCAGCAGCAACAGCAGCACCAGCAGGAGGATCTGGCGCTCTTGGACCCGCTGCCTCAGCGGCAGGATGAGCCGCTAGAGGAGCCGGTGACCTCGAGCCTCCTGTAGCAGCAGGGGGAGGCCACGACCACCTCGAGCCAGCTGCCATTGCAACAGAGCATGATGCAAGAGGTGTCAGTAGTCTCAAGCGCGTCGCATCGGCAAGAGGAGGAGGATGCCCTCTTGCTTGTCGGAGCATCCACCACTCGGGGGGGCCCCTCGCATTCCTAGCTGGTCTACCCCAGGATTTTTTGCCATGGCGGGGCAGGCAAGCGGCGAGGCTGAATCGTTGGGGGCTGGAGCAGAGGTCGAGCCGTCATTTCCTACCCTGACCAAGCAGGTGGTTTGTTTTGGCAGTTCGCCTAACATGGTGAACCACATCGCATCATCGGCGCGAGAGAGGATCGAGAGCGCCCTCCCTTCTTGGGGCAAGGAGCCCCTCTTTCTCCAGGACCCGCTAGAGCCTGACATCCCCGGGGTCAAGGTTTATGATCTGTCAAAGGTGGCACACTAGGAGCAGGTCGAGGAGTATCGGGCGTGGATGGCACATGCTTTAAAGCTAGCCGTTGAGGTCGTCACCGAAGACTTGGGCCGGGCCTTCTCGGTGCGTGATTTTCTGATTCGATGCGTGCCTAGTATGCACAGCTTTTTGATTCGATGTGTGACTTCCTACCTCTTGCTTCTAGGATCTAAGGAGGCACTCATATGTGAAGTCCTAGTTCCTCCATGCGACACGGGATAGACAGGAGCAGGTGCAGTGCCAACTCGAGGTTGGCCGGTCTCCCAAGGACGAAGTGTCCCGAGCCGAAGAGGAGGTGAGAAAGTCTAAGAAGGAGGCCGTCAAGGCCAAGAAGGATGCCGACGTGGCTTGAGGGGAGGCAGCCCAAGACAAGGAGGATGGCGCCGCGACAAAGGAGGAGACGCGAAAGGCTAGAAAGGAAACCGCCTTGGCCAAAAAAGAGGCCAAGAAGGCTAAGAACGATGCCGGTCGTGCCCATGAGGAGGTGGAGAAAGCCCTCGAGGGCCTCTCCCTGTCAATGGAGCACATCAAGTCGCTCAAGGGGGAGGTCCAAGACTCCACGGAACACATCAAGGGGCTCGAGGCCGACGTTGCTCAGGCCTCTGAGGCTCGCGAGACCCTCAACGTCTCAGCCGGGGAGGAGAAGCGTCGCGCTGATGCCCTTGCTACCGAGGTCGCCACGCTGAAGGGGACCCTTCTGCAGAAGGAGGAGGCCATCGCCTTAGCCAGAAGGATGATTGAGGACCTACAGTTCGAGAAGACAGAGGTGGTCTGTGCCTTCAAGGCAGCCCAAAAGGAGCACGACGAGGCAGTGGACGCGCGTGCGGCCCTCAACACCCACTACTCTGGTAAGTCTTCTTTTCTAGCTCCAAGTTTCTTGTCTTTGTATCCCACTTGCCATGATTGACTCCTGCTCTGCCTCCCAAACTTTGAGGCCGATATACTCATCGTCCAAACAGCTTCCAAGGTTCTCCAGGAGGGCCTTTTGGTTGAGGGAGCATTGACCGACAGGCTCCGCGCCATGATCAACAGACTCTGTGACTCCTAGGGGTCGATCCCGCAAAGGAGGCCAGGGAGGAGGTGTAGGGTCCGCTCTCTTTGACTGGCTGTACTACCTTGGGGCCATCATGAGGGATCGCATTCGAGGTGCACTCCACGTCGGCGTGAAGTGGGCGATGATGGTCGCTATTCTGGCTTCACGTACGACATGGATGTTGTCTCCCATGGCTTCGTCTCCGATGTTACCAAAACTGATGCCGAGAACGAGGAGAGGCACCGGGCATTGATCGACGCTGCCAAGGAGCCACGTGAGAAGTTGGCGCAGCTGTTCGAGCCCGAGGTCCTTCCTTTTGAGGGTGAAGATGGTGACAACGACGAGGGTGATGGTGACAGGGGCCTGTGAGCTGAAACTGGGCAAGAAGGCCCATGTAATAAATTAGTTTTTGTGACATCGTGGCCCTGGGGGCCTTAAAACACTTATGCATTATCTGAAATGCATTATCCTGAGTTTCTTATCTCTTTTTGCTTAGTTCTTACTTTTACTAAGTTTTTTGACGTGTGCTCAGGTCCCTTGAGAGGGGAAGTGAGTGGAGGTACCGTAGCCCGGGGGCGTAGGCGAGCTCGCGGCTCGACAACCTATGACCCTTAGGGATTTTGAGGCATTTTTGACTAGGCAAAAGTAGAACCTCGAAGCATGGGAGAAAAAGAGGAACGTCAAGTTTCAAAAAAAATGTGCGAGTTTTTTGAGGATTTCAGGGGGTTCCTCCCTTGTAGCCCCCGAGGGAGGCTCGACTCTGAGGAAGCAGAGTCAAGTCTACCTTATATGAACGAATAAGAAAGTATGCTAAATCGAAGCCTTTTTCATTTATTCATTCATGATGCCATAGCTGTTCAAATTGAGAGAAATGTATAAGGCCTTGAGGCCTTAGGGGTAAAAGCGACGTAGCTGTTCGATGTTCCATGCATTGGTGAAGGTTTCGCCCTTGTCGTTTGATAGCTTGTAGGTCCCAGGCTTTAGCACCTCAGCGATGATGTAGGGACCCTCCCATGGTGGAGTTAGCTTATGGCGGCCCTTGTTGCTCTGTTGTCATTGGAGGATGAGGTCGCTGACTTGGAGGTCCCTCTTGCGCACGTGCTTGTCATGGTAGCATCGCAGCTTCTGCTGGTACCGTGCTGAGTTGAGGAGGGCCATGTCTCAAGCCTCCTCGAGCAAGTCAACGGTGTTCACGAGGGCCTCCTTGTTCATCTGCTCATTGTAGGCCTTGAGTCGAGGGGACCCGTACTCGAGGTCTGTGGGAAGGACGGCCTCGGACCCATAAACCATGAAGAATAGGGTGAATCCCATGGCTCGACTTGGTGTCATCCTTAAACTCCATAGGACCGAGGGTAGCTTAGCAACCCACTTCTTCCCATACTTGTTGAGGCAGTTGAAGATCCTTGGTTTGAGGCCCTACAAAATCATGCTATTGGCATGCTCGACCTGGCCATTGGTTTGGGGGTGGGCAACCGCGGACCAATCACACGGATGTGGTGATGGTTGTAGAAGTCCAAGAACTTCTTGCCGATGAACTATGTGTCGTTGTCGGTGATGATGACGTTGGGAACCCCGAAGCGATGGATGATGTCAGTGAAGAACGAAACCGCCTGTTCGGACTGAATGCTGGTGATGGGTCGAGCCTCGATCCACTTGGTAAACTTGTCTATGGCAACCACCAAGTGCGTGAATCCCTTGCTTGTCTTCTTTAGAGGTCCCATGAGGTCGAGTCCCCACACGGCAAATGGCTAGGCGATGGGGATCATCTGTAGAGCATGGGCGGGAAGGTGCGTTTGCTTGGCATAGAATTGACACCCCTCGCACAAGCGGACAAGGTCAATGGTGTCGGAGATGGTGGTCGACCAATAGAAGCCCTACCGAAAAGCATTTCCGATGAGGGTCCTTAGCACAGCATGGTGACCGCAAGCCCCCGAGTGCAAATCTTTGAGCAGTTTCCTGCGCTCATCGATGGTGATGCAGCGTTGGAGGATGCCTGTGGGACTGCGTCGGTATAGCTCTTTATTGTCGCCAAAGAGGACGTGGGCTTTGACCCGTCGAGCAATCCGTCAAGCCTCGGTTCGATCTTCTAGGAGCTCACCTCGAATAAGGCAGTCGAGGAAGGGTTTATGCCAGTCTGGCTTGAGACTCAGAGGTGGGATCGACCCCTCGATCTCCATGACCCCGCCCTCAGTCGAGGAGGCCTCGGTCAACGAGGGAGGCTCAATGGCTTGCGGAATGGCCTCAGCCCCCATGCCACAGTCGATGGAGGGCTCGGACAGGTCTCTCGAGAAGACGTTAGGTGGGACGATGCCTCTAGTGGATGCAATCTTTGCGAGCTTGTCAGCGGCTTCGTTGTATCTTCGCGCGATGTGGTTGAGCTTGAGGCCATAGAACTTGTCCTCCAGCTTGCGCACTTCCTTGCAGTAGGCTTCCATCTTAGGGTCATGGCAGCTCGAGGCTTTCATGACCTGGTCGATCACAAGCTACGAGTCACCACAAACATCGAGGTGTCAAACCCTGAGCTCGATGGTGATACGCAGCCTGTTGACAAGGGCTTTGTACTCGGTGACATTGTTCAAGGCGAGGAAGTGAAATCGAATGACGTAGTGCATATGGATGCCTTGTGATGTGATGAAGAGCAGGCCCACGCCCGCCCCCGCCTTCATCAGCGACCCATCGAAATACATCGTCCACAACTCTACTTGGATTTGTGCTGGAGGAAGTTGGGTATTAGTCCACTCAGTGATAAAGTCCCCCAATACCTAAGACTTGATGAACTTGCACGGCGCATAGGTTAGGGTCTCACCCATGAGCTCCACCGACCACTTGGCGATTCTTCCCGCGGCTTCCTGGTGCTGGATTATCTCCTTGAGGGGAAAGACGACACCACGGTTACCGGGTGGCCGAGGAAGTAGTGTTAGAGCTTGCGACGTGTGATGATGATGGCATAGAGTAGCTTTTGGATCTATGGGTAGCGGACCTTAGTCTCCGAGAGTACCTCACTGATGAAGTAGACGGGCCACTGGACGGGCAACACATGCCCTTCCTCTGCCCTCTTGACCACTATGGCTGTGCTGACCACCTGTGTGGTGGCGACGACATAGAGCAAGAGGGGCTCAGCCGAGCTCGGGGGCACGAGGATTAGAGGTGAGGTCAGCATGGCCTTCAGCTTGGCGAGGGCCTCCTCAGCCTCGAGGGTCTAGGTGAAGTGTTTCGATTGCTTCAAGAGGCGGTACAAAGGCAACGCTTTTTCCCCGAGGTGCGAGATAAAACGGCTGAGAGCCACGAGGCAACCTGTGACCTTCTGTATGCCCTTGAGGTATTGAATCAGGCCCATCTTGGTGATGGCCGAAAGCTTCTCGGGGTTGGCCTCAATGCCGCACTGAGAGATGATGTACCCCAAGAGCATGCCTCGACGGAAGCCAAAGACACACTTTTCAGGGTTGATCTTGATGTTCTTGGCCTTGAGGCATCCAAACACAATCTCAAGGTCTTCAATGAGGTTGTTGGATTTTTTGGACTTGACTATGATGTCTTCAACAAGGCCTCGACCATCGGCCCTATATGTTCGCCAAAAACATGAAGCATGCACCGCTTGTCGGTGTTCTGACCCTCGGGGGGTTAACACCAACGAGTAATATTTGTAATTGCGTGCTCCCTTAATCTGGTGGGTGATGCAAGAAGGACACGGCAATTTATCCTGGTTCGGGCAAAGAAGGCCCTAAGTCCAGTGGAGGGAGGATAGTTCATGTTATCTTGCACCGAAGTGCTAGTACAGGGGAAAATACAAGCAGGTGTGAGGAGCGTGAGTTGGAGCTTGGGCGTTTCGGACACCTGGCTCTCGACCTTACACTGTCTCACGGTATTGTTCTGTGATCTAAAGACTTAGCGTTTCTACGCTCTGGATCCTGTCGTTCGGGTTTCTTCTTTCTAACGCCCTGGCGCCTTCTTTTATAGGTGAAGGAGGAGCACAGGAGTACATATATTTAGCGTTCGCATGGCCGGTGACGCATGGCGTTGAGGCCGATCACGTCGGTGCTGCTGTAGTGATGTACATCGGTATGGAGGCCCTGCAGCCATCGCGTCGGGAGTTGTTGAAGTGCAGCCCGGAGTTGTCTGACGGAGTCGAGGGGCGGCGGTCGAGGACTTGGCTTGAGTCGAGGGGGTCGAGTCGAAGGGGTCGAGCCTCACCGGATAAGGTCGAATCCTAGGAAATGCGGGAAACGCGCTGATTCATACGTCTCGAGGGGGTGCTAGATGGGGCACAGTGCTTGGCATGGTGCAACAGCGAAGTACGATCCGCGGGATTCTAGGGCATGGGCGGTAAAAGCAAGATTTGACCGCCACTCCCACAACTGTTACCGTAACTACGACCATACGGTTAGGCAGGAGTAGGTAAAACGCATTAAATGTGCCCAGACCCGTACGGGAGAGCCGGTAGCCGAGGGGTGCACTGTCCTCGAGGGCCGCCCATTCGTGCGAATGAAGTTCCGTCCTCGAGGGCAGGCTCGTTCGCAGTTCGAAGTTCCGCCCTCGAGGGGTCGCCCGAATTGTACCCTCGAGTGTACAGTACCAGTCTGTTCGGTAGCCTCTCGAGCAAGCTTTGGTTTTGTTCCATCGTAGTCCATTCACAGGTCAACCCAATACGCTTCAGCCTGCGGTTACTGGAGGGTTTATGTTGCTGATTTTGCGGGGTTTAGCCCGGTAAACCAAGGGTTTAGGGTACCCATTTCCTGGGTAACGACAGTAGCCCCCGAGCCCCTGCGCGAGTGATGGCACTCGGGCAGGGGGTCAAGAATTGGAAACAGGACGTGATTCAGATCTTTCCGTGGGGGGCACGCGAGCGACCCCCACGGGGGTAGCCCCCGAGGCCTCGTAGGAGTCGAAAGACGCCTGTGAGGGTTCATTTGTCTTTGGTCGAAGGGTGCTTGTCCAGTCGGGTACGGGCCTAAACTGGAGTCGCAGCATTTTACCGAGGGGTGCGTCAGGACGCCGAGCCCCCGGGGGATTTTTCAACCCTCTTTTGTCAAGGGGTGGCGGGCACAGTCGAGCTCCCGAGCCACGTGCGGCTGGGGCGTTGCCGGCCTCGGCATTCATCTCACGAGTCCTTTCGATCGAACGTGAGGCGAGAAGCATCGGGCTACCCTCGATAGGGCGAGCCTCGAAGTCCTCAGTGAGCTGATAACGGGAAAATCCAAGTGAGAGCCCGTTCCTCGTTCGATAGAGGTCGGCAGGAGGCCCGGAGACGGTCTCATTAAAGCAAAACGCAATGGACCTATGGATACCGATTCCATTCGATAGGTCTTGGCGGCTCGATGCCTCCCTTCGGGGGGATTCCATAAAGTCCATAGCACTTCGCCTTGGATGTGTCCAAAGGGGTCTCGAGGGTTCATTCTCGTGCAGGGCCTCGTGTTGGCTCCCCCTTGGTCACCCCTGACTCGGGTGCTCGAGGGCAGCTGTCGAACCCTGATCGTGGGGCCAGCCTTCGCTCCCTCGAGGCTTAGGGCCGGAGCCCAATTTTTCTGATGCTCAAAGGCGACCGTTGAGCCCTCACTCAAGGACCGGCCTTCGCTCCTTCAAGACTTTGAGGTAGGGCCGGAGCCCGTATATATTTATATTTTTTTTGGGTGCTCAAGGGCAGCCGTTGACCCCTCACTCGAGGACCGGCCTTCGCTCCCTCGAGGCTTAGGGCTTGAGCCCGATTTTTCTGGTGCTCAAAGGCGGCCGTTGAGCCCTCACTCAAGGACCAGACTTCTCTCCTTTGAGACTTTGAGGTAGGGCCAGAGCCCGTTTACCTTCTCCTGGAAGAATCCGCCGCTAAGTGACGCTTATTTTTCTTACCGTTAGATGCGCCTTTTGAGGAGGAAGCTAAAACGATGCGGTAGTGGAGATCATGGTGGGCCCGAGCAACGGCTCTTTGCCAGAGTTGTGACGCGTGTGTCTGGTCAAGGATCGAGGGGGTGAATGGTCAGGTAAGCGCATTAATTGCGGGAAGTTACCTTTTCCCTGCCGCCGGACTCCGCCCGTCGTTCTTCCTGGGTATAAAAATGAAGGGAGACAGGCGCTGTTCGCCCCCACCTTTGCCATCCTCCCGAATTCCTGCTTTCCTACGCGCGTGAGGGTAAAAACTTAGAGCGAGAAGTCACGATTGGGAACCTTCCTAGTCGTCCGTTCGCCGAGGAGATTCGTGCTGTTGTTGCCGCCGCCGCGTCCACCGAGCAGATCTGTGCTGCCGCTGCTGCCATGGCCCCCATCCTCCAGCCCGTCGAACCCTGGCGCCCATCGATCGTGACGTGGCAAAGGCTGAACGAGCTGGTGGGGGAAGGACTTCTCTGCCCCGTTACCGATCCGAATCGGCCGGAGTGGATTGCGCCGCCGAGGAATCACCAAGAGCCAAACCTGCCAGAGGGCTACGTGGTGAGCTTCCTCAAGTATCATCGGCATGGGTTCGGTGTACCCCCGAGCGAGTTCGTGCAGGGGTTGACGAACTTCTACGGCATCAAGCTCCAGCACTTCTCCCCCAACGCCATCTCCAATGCCGCCATCTTCGCGGCCGTCTGTGAGGGCTACCTCGGGATGGCGCCACATTGGGAGCTGTGGCTCCACCTTTACAAGGGGGAGTGGTTCGCCTCCCCGGTGGCGCCAAGAGTGAGGCGAATCGTCAGAGCGAGGTGCCTCAACTTCGTGTTGAAGACCGGGAGGTCAGAGGAGCCATGCGAGTATATCCCACCGGGTTGATGTTCAACCACTCCCGGTGGGACGAGCAATGGTTCTACCTTCGCAACGACGGAGGCTATCTCCCGCCGTACACCGGGCGGCTTATCACCGAACGTCCATACAACTGGCCGCACGGTGTTGCGGGAGATCTTCAGCGTCGACTTCGTCCCCTTGTCGCCGCAATGAAGACCCTTCGAGAGGCAGGTCTGACGGCGGGTGTGGTGGTCTCGGCCTTCCATAGTCGACGGGTGCTCCCTCTGATGGAGCGCCCACTGTGGTTGGACGAGATGCTCCCCTCGACGGCGCCCGAGGTTCTCGAGAGGTGCCAGATGTCCGGCAAGAAGCCATCCACTGCGGAAGTTGTCGCGCGGGCAAAGGGGATGGTCGCGGGCTCGTTCAAGGCGGAAGATGTCAACCGCCTCCCCATGCGGCCGGAGGAGGGTTGCCTCGACCTGGTGAGTGCCCTGACCCGTGTCTTTTATGTTTTCATTCCGCCCCTTCTCTCGTCCCTGTGACTAAATGTTTTTGTGTAGGGGAGAATCGACTACTGGAGATCGAGGCCCCCGCTGAGGGAGGACGCTCCCGACCGTCAGGTAAGACGCTTCACTGCCCAGCAAGAAAAGCGGTGTAAGGACGAAGAGGAGAAGAAGAAGGCCAAGAAGCTCCAGGAGCGCGAAAGGCTTGCGAGGTGCCGTGCTGAGCAGAGGCGCGACGGGCTCCCAGAGGAGGAGTCTCCCTCATCCAAGGGAGATGAAGATGATGCTGACGATGACAGCGATGATGTCGAGGGGGTGGAGGGGCGTCTCGACCGCATCTTGTCGGGTTCCTCCTATGCTGATTGCCTCTTCGTGCAAGAGGAGGCGGTGGAGGAGCGCCGACGTGGAAAAAGGGGGGGCCGAGGCCTTGCCTCGAGGGGCTTCACCCCCTCCCATCGTACTCGAGGTGGGACCCCACCCACTTCGATCTGAGAAACCCGGTCCCGGTCGTCGGCGCGGGCGAAGCAGAGCCGTGCTCAGGAGGCCCCGTTGGAGCGGGGAGGCGCGGCGACCCCACTGATGGCCCCGAGTAGCCTCAGCCCCGGGACGAGCTCGGCCTCGAGAGGGGTCTCGAGATCCACTGGCGGTTCGAGGGGGACCCGAAAGGCCTCTATCCCCTTCGGGTAAGTGTTGCTGATTCAATTATTTTTTGTTGCATCTTCCTTGCGTAGTTTAATAAACTTTTTGCCATCCTCTTCTCATCCAGGCCCAAGCGTAGAATCGAGGAGGCATCTCTTGCGCCGGCTAAGCGGCTCAAGGTGGACGCAGCCACGAAGATGGAGGCCCCGGTCACAGGTGCGACGTCGAGGCCCTTGGCTCCGTGGGAAGCCAAGTGGTTGTCCTCAGCCCTCGGTGCTATGGCGCGCGGTAGGCTGACGGGTTCCGCTCTTGCTGCAGGGTCGAGCGTCTCGGGGGCTACGACGGGCGGCGACTCCGAGCCAGGGAGGACACAAGAGGGAGGGAGTGCCTCCTTGACGTTGTCGTCCGCGGCCCTCGAGCTTGGCCTGGCGCCAGGGGGCGGAGCCCCGACATCGGGAGCTTCCGCTCCTGGCCGACCAGAGGCCTCGATCCCCGCACCCCAGGTGGGAGCCCCAGAGGGCCACGAGCTGGGAGAGGAGGTAGTCGTCGTTGACCTCGAGGGTGAGGAGACCACACCTCTTCCCCCCTCGACGGGAGAGCGGAGACCTTGGCCGGCGGGGCTACACGAGCTCGAGGCCCAGAGAAAGCAGGAGCAGGGGGCCCTACAAGAAGCGGAGCTGCCGTGGCTACAGCAGGAGGGGGAGAAGGAGCCGCTGGAGTGGCGGGAAGAGGAGGAGGAAACTAGGGGCCAGCCCCAGCATCAGCAGGCGCAGCAGACGCCGCCGGGGGGGCAAGGCGCCGCTGGACCCGCCAGCGCAGCAGCCGCCCGAGACGTCGGAGGCAGAGGGGACATCGGGACTGCCCAAGCAATGGGTGTCCGTGATCACCCTGGATGAGCTGCTGGCCGAAGAAGAAATGGCATCGAAGGTGTCGATGGTCCCGCGGCTGCCGAGGGTGCAACTAGAGGAGGCCTCGGTACCGAACCTGGCGGAAGACGCATGGATGGTGGTCCTGCCGGCGCCACAAGTCATGGTGTTGGGGGAAGCGATAGCCTTGACACCTCTGCTACCTCGAAAGGCGCCAGAAGCAGCGTCGAGCCAGCCGCCGCAACCGTCGACGGAGTAGCCAGAGAAGATGGCGGCTTCTGGCGTGCTGAAGGGGTCGACTTCCAACCCCAGGCTGAGGGATGCCAACGCCGCGTTGGAGTTTCGCACCCCGGCGGAGTTGGCCGTGTTCTACGGCGTCCCACGCGATGTGGTGGACGAGATCGAGTCCTTGGCGTGAACCAAGGTCAAGACGGTCCTTCCACATTGGGGCAAGGAGCGCATCGTACTCCAGGAACTCGGCGACTCCAGCGCTCCGGGGATCGAGATGGACGACCCGGCAGAGGTCAAGTGCTGGGAGGACACCGAGCGGTCTCGGGCGTGGCTGCAGCACTTGCTGAAGCTGGGCGTCGAGCTCGCCGAAGGCCTCGACCGGAACATCATGGTGAGTCCCTGTGTAGACCATATGCGGTTTTTTGAGTTCTTTCGTATGAAATGCCTTAACCCTCGATTTCCTGTCCCCAGGAGGTGCGGAGGCGTTCCTACTCTAAGTCAGACTTCCTCCATGAAATGCACAACAGCCGGGAGGAAGTGCTTCACCAACTCAAAGCCGGTCGCTCTGCGCAGGGCAGGGTGGCCGGGATCGAGGAGGAGCTGAAGCGGACCAGGGAGGCGGCCTCCAAAGCCAAGGAGGAGGCCACCTGGGCGAAGGAAGACGCCGAGGCCACTCGAGGGGAAGCCGCCCACCTCAAGGAGGAGCTCAAGCGTGCCAGGGAGGAGGCTGACGCAGCCAAGGCCGAAGCTGGGAGGGCCAAGGGCGAGAGCATCCGAGCCCAGGAGCGCATCAAGCTACTCGTGGGGAGGCTCAAAGCTCCATGGAGCACATCTACTCGCTCGAGGCCAGTTTTGCTAAAGTCTCCACAGCGCGCAACACCCTCTCCGCCTTGGCCTAGGAGGAGAAGAACCGGGCCACTAGCCTGGAAACCCAGCTCGGGGTGATGAAGGATACCCTCCAAGAGAAGGAGCAAGCCATCATCTTGGCTGGCGGCACCCTCGAGACCCTCCGCTGCGAGAAGACGGAGGTGACCTAGGCCTTCAAGGAGGCCCAGCGGCAGCGGGACGAGGCCCGGGGGGAGTGCGACGTCGTGCTAGGGGATCGCCGCGCCCTCGAGACTCGCTGTGCCGGTGAGTTCCTTGAAGAGCCTTTGTTCTTTTTTCTTCCCGTATGGTTTGTCTAACTCTTGTTTTGTGTTTCAGGCCTCGAGTCCAAGCTGCTTGCTACCCAAACTGCCGCGAAGGCGCTACAGGAGAGCCTCACAGTGGAGGGGGCGCTTCTCGGCCGGCTCCGGGTTGCCCTCGATAGGCTCTGCGCCTCCTGGGAGGTCAGGCCCATCGAGGGTACTGAAGAAGACATCCCGGGTGCCACGCTCGTCGACCGGATCTACTACCTCGACGCCACCCTTTTTGATCACGTGCAGGAGGCGCTTCACACCGGTGTGAAGCGGGCGCTAGCAGTGGTCTCCTCCGGCTTCGTTTTCGACATGAACGTGGTCGCCCAAGGCTTCGTTCCTCATATCTCGAAGACCGACGCCGAGAACGAGGAGCGATGCCGAGGGCTCATCAATGACGCCGAGAGGCCGGGGGGAGCGTTGGCGAAGTTATTCGAGGACGAAGTCCTCCTCCCCACGGATGAAGGGTATAGCGTCTAGGAGGGCGGCGATGGAGCGGGCCTGTAGGGCAAGGCTGGGTGAAGTTGCCCATGTAATAAGTTAGTTTTTTGTAACTTGTATTCAATGTGGCTTCAAAAGCCTTTTTGAACATAAATGCATCTATCGTAATGCAATTTGTTGTTTTACTTTCGAGCCTTCTCTGCTTTCTTTCACCTAGACTTTGCTTTTTTGACTAAGTTTTCGACGCATGCTCGTATCCTTCGAGGTGGGGAGCGAGTGGAGGTACCGTAGCCCGGAGGCATAGGAGAGCTCCCAGCTCGACAGCCCTCTACCCTCTAGGGAGTTCGAGGCGTTTTCTACTTAATCGCGAGTGTATCGAGGCATGAGAAAGAAGAGGCGCTCGAGTTCTGATCGCCTGACTTTTGCTTTTCGACTAAGTGTTCGACGCAGGCTCGTATCCCTCGAGGGGGGAGCGAGTGGAGGTACCGTAGCCCAGAGGCATAGGAGAGCTCTAGCTTGACAGCCCTCGACCCCTAGGGAGTTCGAGGCGTTTTGAACTTAGTTGCGAAGTGAAAGGAGACGCTCGAAAAAATCGTTCGCATTTTTAGGAATTTAGGGGGTTACCCCCTGTTAGCCCCCGAGGGAGGCTCGACTCTGGCGAGACAAGGTCGAGGCTACCTCTTGCATGTACAATAACAAGTTTGAACTTATAATCGAAAGTACTCCTTATATTTGTCATGCGAAAATGTACAAAATATGCGAGAATGTACGAGGGCATCGGTGCCCTAAGGGTAGAAATGACGTAGCTGCTCGATGTTCCATGCGTTGGTGAGGATTTCGCCATTGTTGTTAGCGAGCTTGTACGTCCCGGGCTTTAGCACCTCAGCTACGGCGTATGGGCCTTCCCATGGCGGGGTCAGCTTGAGACGTCCTTTGTTGCTCTGTCATCGACGTAGGACGAGGTCTCCAACTTGGAAGCCCCTCGGGCGCACGTGCTTGTCGTGGTAGCGTCGAAGTTTTTGCTGATACCTCGCAGAATGAATTAGTGCCATGTCTCAAGCCTCCTCGAGCTGGTCAACGGCATTTGCGAGGGCTTCTTCGTTGCTTTGCTCGTTGTATGCCTTTAGTCGAGGGGAACCATACTCGAGGTCAGTGGGGAGGACAGCCTCGGACCCATAGACCATGAAGAATGGGGTGAACCCCGTGGCTCAACTAGGTGTTGTCCTTAAGCTCCATAGGACCGAAGGCAGCTCCGCGGCCCATTTTTTTCCATGCTTGCTGAGGCGGTTGAGGATCCTTGGCTTGAGGCCCTGTAAAATCATGCCATTGGCGCGCTCGACCTGGCCGTTAGTTTCGAGGATGTGCAACCGCGGACCAATTCACATAGATGTGATGGTGATCGTAGAAATCCAAGAACTTCTTGCCGGTGAACTATGTGCCATTGTCAGTGATGATGATGTTCGGGACCCCGAAGCGATGGATGATATCGGTGAAGAACTCGACCGCCCGTTCGGAGCGGATGTTGCCGATAGGCCAGGCCTTGATCCACTTGATAAACTTGTCGATGGCAACGAGCAGGTGTGTGTACCCTTTGGTCATCCTCTTGAGAGGCCCCACAAGATCGAGCCCCCAGACCACGAACGGCCAGGTGATGGGGATCATTTGTAGGCGTGAGCTGGGAGATGCGTCTGCTTGGAGTAAAATTGACACCCTTTGCACGAGCGGACAATGTTTGCGGTGTTGAAAACGGCGGTCAGCCAGTAGAAACCCTGTCAGAAGGCATTGCCTATGAGGGTCCTTGGCGCTGCGTGATGGCCGCAGACCCCCTAGTGTATGTCTTCGAGGAGCCTCCTGCCTTCTTTGATAGTAATGCAGCGCTGAAGAATGGCTGAGGGGCTTCGCCTGTAAAGTTCCTTTCCATCACCGTAGATGACGTAGGACTTGGCCTGTCGCGCGATCTGGTGAGCTTCGGTCCGGTCCTCTGGGAGCTCTCCCCGAATGAGGTAGTTGAGGAAAGGGGCTCGCCAATTCGGTGGCGGGCTCGACGGAGGAGTCCCCTAGATCTCCATAACCTGTGCCCTGGTCGAGGGGGCCCCGGTCGAGGTCGTGGGGTGGAGCTTTGAGGGTGTAGTGCAAGCCCCCGAGCCCAAGTCAATGGAGGGCTCGAAGAGGTCCCTCGAGAATACGTCCGGAGGGACTGTACCTCGAGTCGATGCAATTTTTGCAAGCTCATCCGCGGCTTCGTTGTATCGTCGAGCAACATGAATAAGCTCGAGGCCGTGGAACTTGTCTTCCAACTTGCGCACTTCGTTGCAGTAGGCTTCCATCTTGGCGTCGTGGCAGCTCGAGGCCTTCATCACTTGGTCGACAATCAGTTGCGAGTCGCCTCGAACGTCAAGGCATCGGACCCCAAGTTCGAGGGCGATTCGTAATCCAGTGACAAGTGCTTTGTACTCCATGACGTTATTAGAAGTGGCAAAGTGGATGCGAATGACGTAACGAATGTGGACTCCGAGGGGTGAGATGAAGAGCAAGCCCGCGCCTGCTCCTGTCTTCATGAGCGACCCGTCGAAGTACATTGTCCACAACTCAGCTTGGATTTGGACTGGCGGCAACTGCGTGTCGATCCACTCAGCGATGAAATCCGCCAGTACTTGAGACTTGATGGCCTTCCACGGTGCGTAGGTGATGGTCTCGCCCATGAGCTCGACCGACCACTTGGCAATCCTTCTAGCGGCCACCCGGTTATGGATGATCTCCCCCAAGGGGAACGAAGATACCACGGTAACCGGGTGGCTGAGGAAATAGTGCTGGAGCTTGCGACGTGTAAGGACGATGGCGTAGAGCAGCTTATGCACCTGTGGGTAGCTGATTTTTGTTTCTGAAAGCACTTCGTTGACGAAGTAAACCAGCCGCTGGACGGCCAAGGCGCACCCTTCCTCCTGCCTCTCAACCACTATGGCTACGCTGACCACCTGAGTGGTTGCGGTGACATAGAGGAGGAGGGGCTCGGGCGGTTCAGTCGACATCGCTGGTCGAGGAGGGACGAGAATCAGGGTGGATGTCAGCATGCTTTTGAGTTCGTCGAGAGCCTCCTCGGCCTCTGTGGTCCATGTGAATCGCTCAGATTTTTTCAAGAGGCGGTACAGAGGCATGGCCTTCTCCCCTAAATGTGAGATGAAATGGCTGAGGGCCGCAAGGCAGCCCGTGACCTTCTGCACGCCCTTGAGATCCCAAATCGGCCCCATTCGCATGATGGCCGCCACCTTCTCGGGGTTGGCCTCGATTCCGCGCTGGGAGATGATGTATCCGAGGAGCATGCCCCGAGGCACTCCGAAGACACATTTCTCGGGGTTGAGTCTTATGTTTTTGGCTCGAAGGCACCCGAACGCTATTTCGAGGTCATGGATGAGGTCGTCCACTTTTCTAGACTTGACCACGATGTCATCGACATAGGCCTTGACCGTGTCGCCTATGTGTTCACCGAAGACGTGGAGCATGCACCGCTGATACGTCGCCCTGGCATTCCGAAGGCCGAAGGGCATGGTGACGTAGCAGTACATGCCAAAAGGTGTGATGAAGGAAGTCACGAGCTGGTCGGACTCTTTCATCTTGATTTGGTGGTAGCCCGAATAAGCATCGAGAAATGAGAGGGTTTCACATTCCGCAGTAGAGTCAACAATTTGATCAATGCATGGTAAAGGAAACAGAACTTTGGGACATGCTTTGTTTAAACTAGTATAGTCAATACACATCCGCATTTTTCCATTCTTTTTCTTAACTAACACAGGATTAGCTAACCACTCGGGGTGATGGACCTCCTTGATGAATCCAGCTGCCAAAAGCTTGTGAACCTCCTCGCTGATGATCCTGCGCTTCTCCTCATCGAAGCGACGCAGGCGTTGCTTCACCGGTCTGGACCCGGCCCGAATTTCAAAGGCGTGCTCGGCGACTTCCCTCGGTATGCTCGGCATATCCGAAGGACTCCACACAAACATATCGGAGTTTGCGTGGAGAAAGTCGACGAGCACGGCTTCCTATTTGCCCTCGAGGTCGGCGCTGATCGTTAGCTCCTTCTCGCCGGGGCAGCTCGGGTCGAGGGGGACTTTCTTGGTGTCTTGTGCTGGCTCAAAGTTGCCGGCGTGTCGCTTAGGATCTGGCACCTCATCGGCGAGGTGCTCGAGGGTCACGGCTATCATGGCATTTTGTTCGACGGCCTCTCCATACTCGACGCATTCAATGTCGCAGCGTAAGCGTGCTCATAGGAGGAGGCGACGGTGATGACGCCCTTGGGTCCTGGCATCTTGAGCTTGAGGTAGGTGTAGTTCGGGATCGCCATGAATTGCGCGTAGCCCGGTCGGCCGATGATAGCGTGATACGTTCCGTGAAACCCGACCACCTCGAAGGTGAGGGTCTCTTTCCTGAAGTTGGCAGGGGTGCCAAAGCAGACAGGAAGGTCGATACGGTCGATGGGAAGTGCCTTCTTCCCTGGCACGACGCCATGGAATCCACCGGCGCTGGGTCGGAGTTGGCACCTCTTGACTCCCAAGAGGTCGAGGGTCTCGAGGTAGATGACGTTCAGGCTGCTGTCGCCATCCATGAGGACCTTCGAGAGGCAGGTGTTTATGATGATTGGGTCGACGATGAGCGAATAGGCCCCGGGGTTGGGGACTCGACCTGGATGGTCATCGTGGTCGAACATGATGGGCGCGTTAGACCAGTCGAGGTAGTGAGGTGTCGTGACTCGGATGGAGAAGACTTCTCGATGCTCCCACTTACGCTGTCGAGGCGTGAGCTGGGTCGAGGGGCCCCCGTAGATCATGTAGCAGTCATAGACTTTGGGGAATTTTTCGTCTTCCCCGTTGTCTCCTTCACCGCCGCCTTGGTCTTTCTTGTCGTCACCTTTCTTCATGCCCACTTGCTCGAAGTGCTTTCGGAGCATGCGGCAGTCCTTGAGCTTGTGCTTCGCCCTGTCCTTGTGATAAGGGCAGGGCTCCTCGAGCATTTTGTCGAAGATGGCGCCCTCGGGGGGCCTCAAGGTCTTTTGCGTTCGGTTGCTGCGACGAGATCGTCTTCTGCAGCCTCACGCTTGCCTTGCTGATGTTTCTTCTTCTTGTTGTTTCTCTTCAGCCCTTTGCTCGAGCCTCCGGCGTCGTTGGCTGCCGGCGCCTTTCCCTTGTCCTTCCCATTGCTGAAGAAGGCACCGACCACCTCTTCGCTGGCCGCGTAGTTGGCGACCACATCCATCAGCTCGTCGACGGTGTCGGGGCGATTACGCCCCAACTCGCGAACTAGGTCCTTGCAGGTTGTACCCGTAATGAATTCTAGAATGACATCGAGATCAGAGATGTGGGGTAGTTCGGTGCGAAGCTTGGAGAATCATCGAGCAAAGTCGCGGAGGGACTCCCTGGTTTCTGCTTGTAGTTGTGCAGCTCCCAGGAGTTCCCGGGACGCACGTAGGTACCTTTGAAGTTGCCCTCGAAGATCCGGACAAGGTCGATCTAGCCGCGGATCTGATCAGGGGGAAGCTCCTCGAGCCACCTACGCGCGATGTCAGACAGGAATAGGGGAAGGTGACGTATGATGGCGTGATCGTCATGTGCCCCGCCCGCCTGACAAGCCAGCCGAAAGTCGGCTAGCCAGAGCTCGGGATTGGTTTCGCCGTTGTATTTGACGATGCTCGTGGGGGGTCAATACTTGTCAGGCAGCTGGGCGCAGCGGATCGTCCTGCTGAAGACTCGAGGACCCGGTGGCTCCGGGGCCCATCGATCTTCGTCGCTGTCGTAACACCCTCCACAATGGGCACTGTACCCTCGATCCTCGGCATCCCCGTGCTTGCGCCTGCGGTTCTCGACAATGTCAAGGCGTGCGTCGCGGGGAGCGCGGTCGTCATT
The DNA here is from genome assembly GCA_023333625.1 of Bothriochloa decipiens. Lineage (NCBI taxonomy): Eukaryota > Viridiplantae > Streptophyta > Magnoliopsida > Poales > Poaceae > Bothriochloa > Bothriochloa decipiens. The sequence continues at coordinate 74,223 of JALGXP010000061.1, forward strand.
GACATGTTCTCGGGCCAGCTTTCTCTTCGGTCAGGGGGCCGCCCCCTGATCGACCGAGCTCTCCCTTTCGGGCCGGGAGGGCTCGACCTGAGGTTTGGAGGCTGCCCCTCGACGCCTCGAGGCTGAGCTCTCGGCTTGCTAAATAGTAGCGACTTGGAGGAGGTCCTTGAGCTTGCGTTGTATCCGCCGAGCTTGCGAGTTGGATGGCGCGGGCATATTGCAAAGGAGCATAGCCGCCGCGACAATGTTTTGGCTCACTCGGGGGTAACGGTTGGCGTGTTGCTCGGGTGCCCCTGCCTCGTTGATTTGCCGGTTAACCTCTCGGGCCCTGGCTCGGGCTCTACCGCTGGGCAGTCGCCGCTCTTGCTTGAGGGTTAGCTGGAGCAGGCGCAATCGTTCTTGCTCGTCGGCGAGCTTCGCCTGCAACTCCCGAATTTGTGCCAACTGTGCGTCCTACTCGCCAGGACGGGGGCACGCCTCTCAGGGTGCATCTGGTTGTTGGTCCTCTGCTCTAGGGAGAGCACCTCCCGCCGCAGCGGTAGCTGCCGCGGCCACTGGATCGATGGTGTTCTGATCGGAGTCGACATCACCATCGATGTGGAGGCACTCGTGGGTAGGATCCCAATGATTAGAGTCAGAGTCGGGGTCGCTGCAGCAAAAAATGGGGAACTTTCCCCGCGCCTCCTCCTGCAGTTGCCGTCAGAGTGTGTCGACGGTGTACCTCTGGGGGCCGGGCACTCTCGTGAAGGCCAAACCCTCGGAGGCTGGTGTGACAGTCCCCACGTACATCATTGCACGGAGAAGGGCGCCTGTGCGGTCCTCTAACGTGCTTATGTTGGAGCGGGTCGCTGTCGAGATCGTCGTTGTGGCATCATTGGAGTCGAATGAAGGCCGCTGATGACGCTTGAACAGCTCGTGCGGGAGCGGGCTCGATCGAGTGGGGACTTCGTCGCGCTTCCTCGATGAGCGTACTGCAAAGGTGGAGTCGGGGTTGTGGTAGGGTCCTGCCGGTTTGCCCTCTACCTCTGAACTCGGATCAAACAATCCCTCAACAAGGGGTTCCTCATCTCCGGTCAGGGGCAAGGAGAAAGCGACGGGTACCATCCTCTACTCAGGTTGATGGCGATGACGGTGTTGATCGTGCCTCCTTCTAGACATGGAAGCATGGTGGTGAGACCGACGAGCGGCCCCCCATGAGCGTGGGGGCGTACCGCGACCTCCGTTCGGGTCACTGATCGAGAGCAGGGTCATGTCATAGCCCTGGCCGAGGGTCATGAACTCCAGGCTCCCAAACCAAATCACCGTAGCATACGGAAGTGGTGAAACAAAGTTGCCCATCCGAAAAAATAGCGGGAAATCGTTAGTGACACGCGGCTCCCCTACCTGGCACGCCAACTGTCAGTGTTCTGACCCTCGGGGGGTTAACACCAACGAGTAATATTTGTAATTGTGTGCTCCCTTAATCCGGTGGGTGATGCAAGAAGAACACGGCAATTTATCCTGGTTCGGGCAAAGAAGGCCCTACGTCCAGCGGGGGGAGGATAGTTCGTGTTATCTTGCACCAAAGTGCTAGTACAGGGGAAAATACAAGTAGGTGTGAGGAGCGTGAGTTGGAGCTTGGGCATTTCGGACGCCTGGCTCTCGACCTTACACTGTCTCACGGTATTGTTCTGTGATCTAAAGACTTAGCGTTTCTATGCTCTGGATCCTGTCATTCGGGTTTCTTCTTCCTAACGCCCTGGCGCCTCCTTTTATAGGTGAAGGCCGGTGACGCATGGCGTTGAGGCCGATCACGTCGTTGCTGCTGTAGTGATGTACGTCGGTATGGAGGCCCTGCAGCCATCGCGTCAGGAGTTGTTGAAGTGCAGCCCGGAGTTGTCCGACGAAGTCAAGGGGCGGTGGTCGAGGACTTGGCTTGAGTCAAGGGGGTCGAGTCGAAGGGGTCGAGCCTCACCGGATAAGGTCGAATCCCGGGAAATGCGGGAAACGCGCTGATTCATACGTCTCGAGGGGGTGCTGGACGGGGCACAGTGCTCGGCATGGTGCAACAGCGAAGTACGATCCGCGGGATTCTGGGGCATGGGCGATAAAAGCAAGATTTGACCGCCACTCCCACAACTGTTACCATAACTGTGGCCATACGGTTAGGCGGGAGTAGGTAAAACGCATTAAATGTGCCTGGACCCATACGGGAGAGCCGGTAGCCGAGGGGTGCACTGTCCTCGAGGGCTGCCCATTCATGCGAACGAAGTTCCGTCCTCGAGGGCAGGCTCGTTCGCAGGGCAAAGTTCCGCCCTCGAGGGGTCGCTTGAATTGTACCCTCGAGTGTACAGTACCATTCTGTTTGGTAGCCTCTCGAGCAGGCTTTGGTTTTGGGCCGTCATAGTCCGTTCGCGGGTCAACCCAATACACTTCAGCCTGTGGGCCTTTGAACGTTGTCGATACCCTAGAAACAGGTATCCCAGACCCCTTGCTTAACAAACTAAAGCCCCGCAAAATCAGCATCTTGACCCCTCTGATAAACTCCCGCGCTAACGTATTAAGGCCCCTAGGCTGAGACGTATCGGACTAGCACTGTATCACCGAGAGGATACCGAACGGACAAGTACTGTATACGCGAGGGTTCGATTCAAGCGACCCCTCGAGGATGGAACTTCATCCTCCGAACGAGCCTGCCCTCGAGGACGTAACTTCGCCCAGCGAACGAGCCTCCCCTCGAGGACGGAACTTCGCCTGGGCGAATGGGCGGCCCTCGAGGACAGTGCACCCCTCGGTCACCAACTCCCCCGTACGGATCCAAGTGCATTTAATGCGATCTATCTACCCCCGCCTAACCGCATGGCCACAGTCACGGTAACAGTCACAGGCGTGGCGGTCAAATCTACTTTTACCGCCCATACCCCGGAATCCTGCAAGTCATATTACGCTGTTGCGCCATACCGAGCGCTGTGCCACGACCTGCACCGCCTCGAGGCGTATAAACTAACATGTTTTTCGTGTTTTCCAGAATTCAAGCTTATCCAGCGAAGCTCAACCTCCTCGGTACGACCCCCTCGGCTCCGGCCAGGACCCTCGACCGTCGCCCCTCGACTTCACCGAGTGTACCCTCGAGCTGAACTTCAACAACTCCCGATGCGACGGCTGCAGGGCCTCCCATACCAACGTACATCACTACAGCGGCACCGACATGATCGGCCTCAACATCGTACGTCATCAGCGTCATGCGAATTTGAAATACATGTACACCTGTGCCCCTCCTTCATCTATAAAAGGAGGCGCCAGGGCATTAGGGACGGGGACCGAACTCGAAGGAAGAGGATCTAGAGCATAGAAACATTTAGGCCCTAGATCACAGAGCGTCACTGTGAGCCTGTGCAAGGTCGAGAGCAAGGCGTCCAAACGCCCCAACTCCACCTTTCACTCCTCACACCAGCTTGTACTTTCCCCTGTACTAGCACTTCGGTGCAAGATAACACGAATCATCCTCCCCCCGCTGGACGTTTGGCCTTCTTTGCCCGAACCAGGATAAATCACTGTGTCATTCTTGCATCACCCACCGGATTAGGGAGCACGCGGATACGATATTACTCGTTGGTGTTAACCCCTTGAGGGCCAGAACACCGACAGTTGGCACGCCAGGTAGGGGAGCCGCGTGTCACTAACGATTTCCCGCCATTTTTCCAGATGGGCGATTGCGTTTCACCACTTCCGCACGCTACGGTGATCTGGTTCGGGAGCCTAGAGTTCATGACCCTCGGCCAGGGCTACGACATGACCCTGCTCTCGATCAGTGACCCAAACGAAGGTTGTGGTACACCCCCACGTTCATGGGGAGCCGCTCGCCAGTCTTATGACCATGCTTCCACATCTAGAAGGAGGCACGGTCGGCGCCGTCATCGCCGTCAACCCGAGTCGAGAAGGGTCCTCGCCGTTTTCCCCACGCCTCAGACCGAAGATGAGAAACCTCTTGTTGAGGGCGTATCTGACCCGAGTTTAGAGGCAGAGGGCAAACCGGCAGGATCCCGGCACAACCCTGACTCTGCTCTCACCGTGCGCTCGTCGGGGAAGTACGACGAAACCCGCGCTCAATCAAGCTCACTTCCGCACGGGCTGTTCGAGCGTCGTCGATGGTCTTCGACCGACTCCAACAATCCCACGACGATGGCTACGACAGCAACCCACTCCATCACGAGCACGTTGGAGGACCGCCCAGCCACCCTTCTCTGCGTGATGACGGACATGGGGACTGTCACACCGACCTCCGAGGGTTTGGCTTTCGCAAAAGCGCCCGGCCCCCGGAGGTACACCGTCGGCACACTCCGACGGCGGCTGCAGGAGGAGGCGCGGGGGCAATTCCCCGTCTTCTACTGCGGCGACCCTGACTCTGACTCTGATCACTGGGATCCTACCCGAGAGTGTCTCCACATCGATGGTGGCGTCGACTCCGATCAGGAAACCATCGATCCAGCGGCCGCGGCGTCTACCGCCGTGGCGAGAGACGCTCCCCCCAGAGCAGAGGACCAACAACCAGACGCACCCCGAGAAGCGTGCCCTCGTCCTGGCGAGCAGGACGCACAGATGGCACAGATCCGGGAGTTGCAGGAGATGCTCGCCGACGAGCAGGAACGCTTGTGCTTACTCGAGCTGACCCTCGAACAAGAGCGGCGACTGCTCGGCGGTAGAGCCCGAGCCAGGGCCCGAGAGGTCAACCGGCAGATCATCGAGGAAGGAGTACCCGAGCAACCCGTCCATCGTTATCCCTGAGCAAGCCAGAATGTTGTTGCGGCGGCTATGCTCCTCCGCAATATGCCCGCACTGTCCAACTCGCAAGCTCGGCGGATACAACGCGAGGTCGAGGGTCTCCTCCAAGTTGCCGCTGCCCAACAAGCCGAGAGCTCAGCCTCGAGGCATCGAGGGGCTGTCTCCGAGCCTCAGGTTGAGCCCTCCCGGCCCGAGAGGGAGGGCTCGGTCGATCAGGGGGCGGCCCCCCGACAGAAGAAGAACCCGGCCCGAGAGCCTATCAACGATGACCGCGCTCCCCGCGACGCGCGCCTCGACATTGTCGAGAACCACAGACGCAAGCACGGGGATGCCGAGGATTGAGGGTACAGCGCCCATCGAGGAGGGCGTTACGACAGCAAAGAAGACCGACAGGCCCCAGAGCCACCGGGCCCCGGGTCTTCAGCAGGAGGATCCGCTGTGCCCAGCTGCCCGACAAGTTTCGATCCCCCACGAGCCTCATCAAATATAACGGCGAAACCAATCCCGAGCTCTGGCTAGCCGACTTCCGGTTGGCTTGTCAGGCGGGCGGGGCGCGCGACGACTACGCCATCATACGTCACCTTCCCCTGTTCCTGTCCGACACCACGTGTAGGTGGCTCGAGGAGCTTCCCCCCGACCAGATTCGCACGTGGACCGACCTTGTCCGTATCTTTGAAGGGAACTTCAAAGGTACCTACGTGCGTCCTGGAAACTCCTGGGAACTGCGCAACTGCAAGCAAAAGCCAGGGGAGTCTCTCCGCGACTTTGCTCGACGGTTCTCCAAGCTCCGCACCGAGCTGCCCCACATCTTTGACCTCGACGTCGTTCTAGCGTTTGTTGCGGGTACAACCTGCAAAGACCTAGTTCGCGAGTTAGGGCGTAACCGCCCCGACACCGTCGACGAGCTTATGGATGTGGTCGCCAACTACGTGGTCGGCGAGGAGGCCGTCGGCGCCTTCTTCAGCGACGTGAAGGACAAGGGAAAAACGCCGGTAGCCGACAACGCAGGAGGCTCGAGCAAAGGGTCGAAGAGAAATAACAAGAAGAAGAAAAATCAACAAGGCAAGCGAGAGGCTGCAGAAGATGATCTCGTCGCTGCAACCGAATGCAAAAGACCTCGAGGTCCCCCCGCGCCCCCCGAGGGTGCCATCTTCGACAAGATGCTCGAGGAGCCCTGTCCTTACCATAAGGACGGGGCAAGGCACAAGCTTAAGGACTGCCGCATGCTTCGAAGGCACTTCGAACAAGTGGGTGTGAAGAAAGGTGACGACAAGAAAGACCAAGGCGGCGGCGAGGGAGACAACGGGGAAGACGTAAAATTCCCCAAAGTCTATGACTGCTACATGATCTACGGGGGGCCCTCGACCCAGCTCACGCCTCGACAGCGTAAGCGGGAGCGTCGAGAGGTCTTCTCCGCTCGTGTCGCGACACCTCACTACCTCGACTGGTCTGATGCGCCCATCACGATCGACCGCGATGACCATCCGAATCGAGTCCCCAACCCCGGGGCCTATCCGCTCGTCGTCGACCCAATCATCATCAACACCCGCCTCTTGAAGGTCCTCATGGACGGCGGCAGCAGCCTGAATGTCATCTACCTCGAGACCCTCGACCTCCTGGGGGTCAGGAGGCACCAACTCCGACCCAGTTCCGGGGGTTCCATGGCGTCGTGCCAGGGAAGAAGGCTTTCCCCGTCGGCCGTATCGAACTCCCTGTCTGTTTTGGCACCCCTGCCAACTTTAGGAAAGAGACCCTCACCTTCGAGGTGGTCGGGTTTCATGGAACGTATCACGCCATCATCGGCCGGCCAGGCTACGCGCAGTTCATGGCGATCCCGAACTACACCTACCTCAAGCTCAAGATGCTAGGACCCAAAGGCGTCATCACCGTCACCTCCTCCTACGAGCACGCGTACGACTGCGATGTCGAATGCGTCGAATATGGGGAGGCCGTCGAGCAAAATGCCATGATAGCCGCGACCCTCGAGCACCTCGCCGATGAGATGCCAGATCCCAAGCGACACGCCGACAACTTCGTTCCGACACAAGACACCAAGAAAGTCCCCCTCGACCCGAGCTGCCCATGCGAGAAGGTGCTAACGATCAGCGCCGACCTCGAGGACAAATAGGAAGTCATGCTCGTCGACTTTCTCCGTGCAAACGCCGATATGTTTGCGTGGAGTCCCTCGGATATGCCGGGCATACCGAGGGAAGTCGCCGAGCACGCCTTGGAAATCCAGGCCGGGTCCAGACCGGTGAAGCAACGCCTGCGCCGCTTCGACGAGGAGAAGCGCAGGATCATCGGCGAGGAGGTGCACAAGTTTTGGTGGCTGGATTCATCAAGGAGGTTCATCACCCCGAATGGTTAGCTAATCCCGTGTTAGTTAAGAAAAAGAATGGAAAGATGCGGATGTGTATTGACTATACTAGTTTAAACAAAGCATGTCCCAAAGTTCCGTTTCCTTTACCACGCATTGATCAAATTGTTGACTCTACCGCGGGGTGTGAAACCCTCTCGTTCCTCGATGCTTACTCCGGCTACCACCAAATTAAGATGAAGAGTCCGACCAGCTCGCGATTTCCTTCATCACACCTTTTTGCATGTATTGCTACGTGACAATGCCCTTCGGCCTTCGAAACGCCAGGGCAACGTATCAGCGGTGTATGCTCCATGTCTTCGGTGAACGCATAGGCGACACGGTCGAAGCCTACGTCGATGACATCGTGGTCAAGTCCAAAAGAGCGCACAGCCTCATCCAAGACCTCGAAATCGCGTTCAGGTGCCTTCGAGCCAAAAACATAAAACTCAAACCCGAGAAATGTGTTTTCGGAGTGCCTCGGGGCATGCTCCTCGGATACATCGTCTCCCAACACGGGATCGAGGCCAACCCCGAAAAGGTGGCGGCCGTCACGCGAATGGGGCCGATTCAGGATCTCAAGGGCATGCAGAGGGTCATGGGTTGTCTCGCGGCCCTCAGCCGCTTCATCTCACACTTAGGGGAGATGGCCATGCCTCTGTACCGTCTCTTGAAAAAATCCGAACGATTTACGTGGACTGCGGAGGCCGAGGGGGCCCTCGACGAACTCAAAGCCAAGCTGACGTCCACTCCGATCCTCATCCCTCCTCGACCAGCGACGGTGACTGAACCGCCTGAGCCCCTCCTCCTCTATGTCGCCGCAACCACCCAGGTGGTCAGCGCGGCCATAGTGGTGGAGAGGCAAGAGGAAGGACGCGCCTTGCCAGTCCAGTGGCCGGTTTACTTCGTCAGCGAGGTGCTTTCGGAAACAAAAATCCGCTACCCACAGGTGCAGAAGCTGCTCTACGCCATCGTCCTTACGCGTCGCAAGCTCCAACATTACTTCCTCGGCCACCCGGTTACTGTGGTATCCTCGTTCCCCTTGGGGGAGATCATCCATAACCGGGAGGCAGCTGGAAGGATCGCCAAGTGGTCGGTCGAGCTGATGGGCGAGACCATCACCTACGCACCGTGGAAGGCCATCAAGTCTCAAGTACTGGCGGATTTCGTCGCCGAGTGGACCGACACTCAGTTGCCGCCAGTCCAAATCCAAGCCGAGCTGTGGACAATGTACTTCGACGGGTCGCTCATGAAGACAGGAGCAGGCGCGGGCTTGCTCTTCATTTCACCCCTCGGAGTCCACATGCGCTACGTCATTCGCATCCACTTTGCCGCATCCAACAACGTCGCAGAGTACGAAGCACTTGTCGCCGGATTACGAATCGCCCTCGAGTTCGGGGTCTGACGCCTTGACGTTCGAGGCGATTCACAGCTAATCATCGACCAAGTGATGAAGGCCTCGAGCTGCCACGACGCCAAAATGGAAGCATACTGCAACGAAGTGCGCAAGTTGGAAGACAAATTCCATGGCCTCGAGCTTAGCCATATCGCTCGATGATACAACGAAGCCGCGGATGAGCTCGCGAAAATCGCATCGACTCGAGGTACGGTCCCTCCGAACGTATTCTCGAGGGACCTTTTCGAGCCCTCCGTCGAATTGGGCCCGGGGGCTTGCTCTACACCCTCGAAGCCCAACACCATGACCTCGATCGGGGCCCCCTCGACCGGGGCCCAGGTTATGGAGATCCAGGAGACATCCCCACCGTCGAACCCGCCACCGGATTGGCGAGCCCCTTTACTCAACTGCCTCATTCGGGGAGAACTTTCGGAGGACCGAACCGAAGCTCGACGGATCGCGCGACGGGCCATGTCCTACGTCATCTACGGTGATGGCAAGGAACTCTACAGGCGAAGCCCTTCGGGCGTTCTTCAGCGCTGCATTACCATCGAGGAAGGCAGGAGGCTCCTCGAGGACATACACTCAGGAGCCTGCGGCCACCACGCAGCACCAAGGACCCTCGTAGGCAATGCTTTTCGACAGGGTTTCTACTGGCCGACCATCGTTTTCGACGCCATGAACATCGTCCGCTCGTGCAAAGGGTGTCAATTCTACGCCAAGCAGACGCACATCCCAGCTCACGCCCTTCAAATGATCCCCATCACCTGGCCGTTTGCGGTCTGGGGGCTCGATCTTGTAGGGCCTCTCAAAAGGACAACCAAAGGGTACACGCACCTGCTCATTGCCGTCGATAAGTTTACCAAATGGATCGAGGCCTGGCCCATCAGCAACATCCGCTCCAAACGGGCGGTCGAGTTCTTCACCGACATCATCCATCGCTTCGGCGTCCCGAACGTCATCATCACCGACAACGGCACGCAATTCACCGACAAGAAGTTCTTGGATTTTTGCGATCGCCATCACATCCGTGTGAATTGGTCCTCGGTTGCACACCCTTGAACTAACGGCCAGGTCGAGCGCGCCAACGGTATGATTTTGCAGGGCCTCAAGCCAAGGATCCTCAAACACCTCGGCAAGCACGGAAAAAAATGGGCCGCGGAGTTGCCGTCGGTCCTATGGAGCTTAAGGACAACACCTAGTCGAGCCACGGGGTTCACCCCATTCTTCTTGGTCTATGGGTCCGAGGCCGTCCTCCCCACTAACCTCGAGTATGGTTCCCCTCGACTAAAGGCGTACAATGAGCAAACCAATGAAGAAGCCCTCGCAAACGCCGTCGACCAGGTCGAGGAGGCTCGAGACATGGCGCTGCTTCACTCTGCGAGGTATCAGCAAAAACTTCAATGCTACCATGACAAGCACGTGCGCCCGAGGGACCTCCAAGTTGGAGACCTCGTCCTACGTCGACGGCAGAACAACAAAGGACGTCACAAGCTGACGCCGCCATGGGAAGGTCCATTCGCCGTAGCTGAGGTGCTAAAGCCCGGGACATACAAGCTCGCTAACGACAAAGGCGAAATCCTCACCAACGCGTGGAACATCGAACAGCTACGTCGTTTCTACCCTTAGGGCACCAGTGCCCTTGTACATTCTCGCATGCCTTATACATTTCCGCATGACAAATATAAGGACTACTTTCGATTATAAGTTCAAACTCGTTATTGTACATGCAAGAGGTAGCCTCGACCCTATCTCACCAGAGTCGAGCCTCCCTCAGGGTCTAACGGGGGGGAACCCCCTAAGTTCCTAAAAATACGAACGATTTTTTCGCACGCTCCCCTCTTTTTGCTTCCCAACTAAGTTGACAACGCCTCGGACTCCCTAGGGGTCGAGGGCTGTCGAGCCGGAGCTCTCCTACGCTTCCGGGTTACGGTACCTCCACTCGCTCCCCCCTCGAGGGATACGAGTTCACGTCGAACGCTCAGTCGGAAAGCAAAAGTAAGGCGAGCAAAACTCGAGCGCTTTTTCTTTCCCACACCTCGATACGCTTCGCGACTAAGTAGAAAGCGCCTCGAACTCCCTTGGGGTCGAGGGCTGTCGAGCCGGAGCTCTCCTACGCCTCCGGGCTATGGTACCTCCACTCGCTCCCCCCTCGAGGGATACGAGCTTACGTCTAAAACTTAGTCAAAAAAGCAAAGTCTAGGTGAGAAGAAAGCAGAAAAGGTTCGAAAGTAAAATGACAAATCGCATTACGATAGATGCATTCATGTTCAAAAAGGGCTTTCGAAGCCACATTGAATATAATTTCCAAAAAATTAATTCGTTACATGGGCACCCTCGCCCAGTCTTGCCCTACAGGCTTGCCCCGTCGCCGCCCTCCTCGACATGGTACCCTCCATCCGCCGGGGGGAGGACTTCGTCCTCGAATAACTTCGCCAGCTCTCCCCCCGGCCTCTCGGCGTCGTTGATGAGCCCTCGGCAGCGCTCCTCATTCTCGGCATCGGTCTTCGAGATGTCAGGAACAAAGCCTTGGGCCACCACGTTCATATCAAAAACGAAGCCGGAGGAGACCACCGCAAGCGCCCGCTTCACGCCAGTGTGAAGCGCCTCCCGCACGCGATCGCGAAGGGTGGCGTCGAGGTAGTAGATCCGGTCCACGAGCGCAGCACCGGGGGTGTCTTCTTCGGCACCCTCGACGGGCCCGACCTCCCAGAGGGCGCAGAGCCTGTCGAGGGCAACCCGGAGCCGACCGAGAAGCGCCCCCTCCGCCGCAAGGCTCTCCTGCAGTGCCTTGGCGGTGGTCTGAGTCGGAAGCAGCTCGGACTCGATGCCTGAAACACAAAGCAAGAATTTGATAAACCATACGGAAAAGAACAAAGATCAAAAACCCTTTGAGAAACTCACTAGCACAGCGAGTCTCGAGGGCGTTGTGATCCCCTAGCACGGCGTCGCGCTCCCCCCGAGCCTCGTCCCGCTCCCGCTGGGCCTCTTTGAAGGCTCGGGTCACCTCCGTCTTCTCGAAGCGAAGGGTCTCGAGAGCGCCACCAGCCAGGATGATGGCTTGCTCCTTGTCCTGGAAGGTGGCCTTCATTGCCCCGAGCTGGGTTTCCAGGTCGGCGGCACGGCTCTTCTCCTCCTGGACCAGAGCGGAGAGGGCATTGCGCGTGGCGGAGACTTCGGCAAAACTGGCCTCGAGCGAACGGATGCGCTCCACGGAGCTCTGAGCCTCCGCGATGAGCAGCTTGACGCGCTCCTGGGCTCGGACGCTCTCGACCCTGGCGTTCTCCGATTCGGTCCTTGCCGCGTCAGCCTCCACCCTGGCATGCTCGAGCTCCCCCTCGAGGCGGGCGGCTTCCCCTCGAGCGGCGTCGGAGTCCGCCTTCACCCGGGTGGCCTCTTCTTTGGCCTTGGCGGCCTCCTCCCTCGTCTGCTTCAACTCCTCCTCAAGCTCGGCCACCCTGCTCTGCGCAGAGCGGCCGGCCTCGAGTTGGCGAAGCACTTCCTCCCGGCTGTTGTGCATTTCATGGAGGAAGACTGACTTGGAGTAGGACCGCCTCCGCGCCACCTGGGGACAGGAAATCGAGGGTTAAGGCATCCCATACGAAAGAACTTAAAAAACTACATATGGACTAACACAGCGACTCACCGCGAGGTTCCGGTCAAGGCCTTCCGCGAGCTCGGCGCCCAGTTTCAGCAAGTGCCGCAGCCATGCCCGGGACCGCTCGGCCTCCTCCCAGCACTCAACCTCCGCCGGGTCGTTCATCTCGATCCCCGGAGTGCTGGAATCACCGAGTTCCCGAAGCACGATGCGCTCCTTGCCCCAATTCGGGAGGACCATCTTGACCTTGGCTCGCGCCAAGGAATCGATCTCCTCTACCACATCGCCTGGAACGCCGTAGCCGACGGTCAACTCCCCCGGGATGCGGAACTCTGACGCGGCACGGGCACTCCTCAGCCCGGGGTTGAACGTCGACCTCCTCAGCACGCCGACAGCCGCCGACTCCCCCGGCTGCTCCATCGACGGTTGCGGCGCCTGATCCGGTGCTGCGTTCGGCGCCGTCGGAGGCAGCGAAGGTGTGGAGGCCGACGCTTCACCCAACGCCATGACTTGTGGCGCCGGTGGGACCACCGCCGGCGCGTCTTCTGCCGGGCTCGGTACCAAGGCATCCTCCGGTTGCGCCCCCAGCAGCCGCGGAACCGTCGACGCCTTCAACGCCGTTTCTTGTTCGGACAGCAACTCGTCCAAAGTGATCACGGACACCCATTGTTTGGGCAGTCCGGAAGTCACTTCCGCCTCAGACGTCTTGGGCGGTTGCTGCGCCGACGGGTCCAGGAGCACCGCATCCCCCGGTGGCGTCTGCTACGCCTGCTGATGCTGGGGCTGGTCCCCAGTTTCCTCCTCCTCCTGCTGCGGCCGTGGCAGCTCCTGCTCCCTCCGAGCCTCGAGCTCGCGTAGCCCCGCCGGCCAGGGCCGCCGTTCTCCCGTCGAGGGGGGATGAGTCGAGGTCGCCTCACCCTCGAGGTCCATGACGATGGCCCCCTCTCCCAGCTCGTGGCCCTCGGGGGCTCCCGCCTTGGGTGCTGGGATCGAAGCCTCCGAACCACCAGGAACGGAAGCCCCCGACGTCGGCGCGCCGCCTCCTAGTGCCGGGTCGAGCTCGAGGGCCGCAGGCGGTGATGTCAAGGAGGCGCTCCCTCCCTCATACGTCCTCCCAAGCGCGGAGTCGCCACCCGCCGCGGCTCCCAGGACGCTCGACCCTGCAGCAGGAGTGGAACCCGTCAGCCTACCGCGCGCCATAGCACCAAGGGCGGAGGACAACCACTTGGCTTCCCACGGGGCCAAGGGCCTCGACGACGCACCTATAGCCGGGGCCTCTGTCTTCGAGGATGCATCCATCTTGAGCTGCTTGGCCGGTGCGAGAGACGCCTCCTCGATCTGGCGCTTGGGCCTGAATAGAAAGCAGAACGGCAAAAAGTTTAGTAAAGCGCACAAAGACGACGCAACAAAAAGAAAACGATTCAACGGCACTTACCGGAAGGGTATAGAGGCCTTTCGGGCACCCCTCGAACTGCCCGTAGATTTTGAGACCCCTCCCGAAGCCGAGCCCTTCACAGGGCTGGGGCTGCTCGGGGCCGTCGGTAGGGTCGCCGCGCTTCCCTGTTTCGACGGGGCCTCCTGGGCACGCCTCTGCTCCGCGCGTGCCGACGACCAGGACCAGGTCTCCCGGATCGAAGTGGGTGGGCTCCCGCCTTGAGTACAACGCGAGGTAGGTGACCCCCCTCGAGGCAAGGCCTCGGCCCCCCTCTTTCTACGTCGGCGCTCCGGGGCCGACGCCACCGGCTGAGGGGCGCGCTGCTCCGCCACCTCCTCCTGCACGAAGGGGTGGTCAGCATGGGAGGATTCCGGCAGGATGCGATCGAGGCGCCCCTCCACCCCCTCGACGTCATCACTGTCATCATCATCATCATCTTCATCTCCCCCGGACGAGGGAGACTCCTTCTTTGGGAGCCCGTCGCGCCTCTGCTCAGCGCGGCGCTTCGTGAGCCTTTCGCGCTCCCGGAGCCTCCTGGCTTTCTTTTTCTCCTCCTCGTCCTTACTCCGCTTCTCTTGCTGGGCGGTGAAGCGTCTTACCTGACGATCGGCGGTGTCCTCCCTCAGTGGAGGCCTCGATCTCCGGTAGTCGATTCTCCCCTGCGCAAAGACACTTAGTCACGGGGACATAAGAAAGGGGAGGAGGAGGGGGGAGGGAGAACTCGAAGGGCACAAGCCGGGATGCTCACCAGGTCGAGGCAACCCTCCTCTGGCCGCATGGGGAGGCGGTTGACATCTTCCACCTTGAACGAGCCAGACACCATCCCCTTTACCCGCGCGACGACTTCCGAGGCGGACGGCCTCTCGCCGGACATCCGGCACCTCCTGAGAAGCTCGGGTGCCGCCGAGGGGAGCATCTCGTCCAACCGCAACGGGCGCTCCATCAGAGGGAGCACCCGTCGACTGTGAAAGGCCGAGGCGACCATCCCCGCCGTCAGGCCCGCTTCTCAAAGAGTCCTCATCGCGACGACGAGGGGGTGAAGTCGACACTGAAGGTCTCCCGCGACACCAAACGGCCAATTGTATGGACGCTCGGCGATGAGCCGCCCGGTGTACGGCGGGAGATAGCCGCCGTCGTTGTGAAGATAGAACCACTGCTCGTCCCACCGGGAGTGGTTAGTCGCCAACCCGGTGGGGATGTACTCGCGTGGCTCCTCCGACCTCCCGGTCTTCAACGCGAAGTTGAGGCATCCCGCTCTGACAATCCGCCTTACTCCGACTGACACCGGGGAGGCGAACCACTCCCCCTTGTAGAGGTGGAGCCATAGCTCCCAATGTGGCTCCATTCCGAGATAGCCCTCGCAGACGGCCGCGAAGATGGCGGCGTTGGAGATGGCGTTGGGGGAGAAATGGTGGAGCTCGATGCCGTAGTAGTTCGTCAGCCCCCGCATGAATTCGCTTGGGGGAACGCCGAACCCGTGCCGATGAAACTTGAGGAAGCTCACCACATACCCCTCCGGCGGATTTGGCTCCTCGTGGTCCCTGGGCGGCGCAATCCACTCCGGCCGATTCGAATCCGTGACGGGGCGGAGAAGTCCTTCTCTCACCAGCTCGGTCAGCCTCTGCTGCGTCATGGTCGACGGGCGCCAGGGCTCGGCGGGCTGGAGGACTGGGGTCATGGCGGCGGTGGCGGCACAGATCTGCTCGGTGGTTGCGGCGGCGGCAGCAACAGCACGAATCTCCTCGGCAGTCGGACGACCAGGAAGGTTCCCAATCACGACTTCTCGCTCTAAGTTTTTATCCTCACACGCGCAGGAAAGCGGGAGCTCAGCAGAATGGCAAAGGTGGGAGCGAACGCCTGTCCCCCTCCGTTTTTATACTCGGGAAGAGAAACCGGCGGAGCCCGGCGGCAGGGAAAAGGTAACTTCCCGCAATTAATGCGTTCACCTGACCGTTCCCCCCTCGCCCCTCGGTCGGACGCACGCGTCACGCCTCTGACAGAGAGCTGTTGCTCGGGCCCGCCACGATCGCACTGCTAAGCCCTTCTCCTCAAAAGGCGTGCCCAACGGTAAGAAAAAAGGACCGTTACTCGCTAACGGAGTTTTCTACGTAAGGTAAAACGCACCTCAAAGTCTCGAGGGAGCGAAGGCCGGTCCTCGAGTGAGGGCTTAATGACTGCCCTTGAGCACCGTAAAAGAGCGGGCTCTGACCCCGCCTCGAAGTTTCGAGGGAGCGAAGGCCGGTCCTCGTGTGAGGGCTTAACGACCGCCCTTGAGCACCGCAAAAGAGCGGGCTCCGACCCCGCCCCAAAGTCTCGAGGGAGCGAAGGCCGGTCCTCGTATGAGGTCTTAACGACCGCCCTTGAGCACCGTAAAAGAGCGGGCTCTGACCCCACCTCGAAGTCTCGAGGGAGCGAAGGCCGGTCCTCGAGTGAGGGCTTAACGGCCGCCCTTGAGCGCCGAAAGAGAATGATTACTCGTCGACAGAGATTTCCACGAAAGGAGAAAACGAGCTCTGACCCTATCTCAAAGTCTCAAGGGAGCGAAGGCCGGGCCTCGGGTGAGGGCTTAATGGCCGCCCTTGAGCACCAAAATCGGGCTCCGGCCCTAAGTCTCAAAGGAGCGAAGGCTGACCCCACGAACAAGGTTCGACAGCCGCCCTCGAGCACCCGAGTCAGGGGTGACCAAGGGGGAGCCAACACGAGGCCCTGCTCGAGAACGAACTCTCGAGACCCCTTTTGGACGCATCCAAGGAGAAACGCTACGGACTTTATGGAATCCCCCCGAAGGGAGGCATCGAGCCGCCGAGACCTATCGAATGGGATCGGAAGCTGTAGGACCATTGCGTTTTGCTTTAATGAGACCGCCTCCGGGCCACCTGCCGACCTCTATCAAATGAGGAACGGGCTCTCGCTTGGATTTTCCCGTTACCAGCTCACTGAGATCTTCGCGGCTCGCCCTATCGGGGGTAGTCCGATGCTTCTCGCCTCACATCCGATCGAAAGGACTCGTGAGAAGAATGCCGAGGCCAGCAACACCCCAGCTGCACGAGGCTCGGGGGCTCGCCTGTGTCCGGCGCCTCTCGACGAAAGAGGGTCAAAAATCCCCCGGGGGCTCCCCTCGGTAAAACGCTACGACTCCAGTTCAGGCCTATACCCGACTGGACGAGCACCTTAACTAAATATAAAATAAAGTCCTCATAGGAGTCTTTTGACTCCTACGAGGCCTCGGGGGCTACCCCCGCAGGGGTCGCTCGCGCGCCCCCGCGAAAAAATCCGAATCACGTCTCATTCCTAAATTCCTGACCCCCTCCCCGAGTGACATCACTCGCGCAGGGGCTCGGGGCTACTGTCGATACCCTAGAAATAGGTATCCCAGACCCCTTGCTTAACAAACTAAAGCCCCGCAAAATCAGCATCTTGACCCCTCTGATAAACTCCCACGCTAACGTATTAAGGCCCCTAGGCTGAGACGTATTGGACTAGCACTGTATCACCGAGAGGATACCGAACGGACAAGTACTGTATACGCGAGGGTTCGATTCGAGCGACCCCTCGAGGACGAAACTTCATCCTCCGAACGAGCCTGCCCTCAAGGACGTAACTTCGCCCAGCGAACGAGCCTCCCCTCGAGGACGAAACTTCGCCTGGGCGAATGGGCGGCCCTCGAGGACAGTGCACCCCTCGGTCACCAACTCCCCCGTATGGATCCAAGCGCATTTAATGCGATCTATCTACCCTCGCCTAACCGCATGGCCACAGTCATGGTAACAGTCACAGGCATGGCGGTCAAATCTACTTTTACCGCCCATACCCCAGAATCCTGCAAGTCATATTACGCTGTTGCGCCATACCGAGCGCTGTGCCACGACCTGCACCGCCTCGAGGCGTATAAACTAACATGTTTTCCATGTTTTCCGGGATTCGATCTTATCCAATGAAGCTCAACCTCCTCGGTACGACCCCCTCGGCTCCGGCCAGGACCCTCGACCGTTGCCCCTCGACTTCACCGAGCGTACCCTCGAGCTGAACTTCAACAACTCCCGATGCGATGGCTGCAGGGCCTCCCATACCGACGTACATCACTACAGCGGCACCGACATGATCGGCCTCAACATCGTACGTCATCAGCGTCATGCGAATTCGAAATACATGTACACCTGTGCCCCTCCTTTTTCTATAAAAGGAGGCGCCAGGGCGTTAGGGACGGGGACCAAACTCGAAGGAAGAGGATCTAGAGCATAGAAACATTTAGGCCCTAGATCACAGAGCGTCACCGTGAGCCTGTGCAAGGTCGAGAGCAAGGCGTCCGAACGCCCCAACTCCACCTTTCACTCCTCACACCAGCTTGTACTTTCCCCTATACTAGCACTTCGGTGCAAGATAACACGAATCATCCTCCCCCCGCTGGACGTAGGGCCTTCTTTGCTCGAACCAGGATAAATCACTGTGTCATTCTTGCATCACCCACCGGATTAGGGAGCACGCGGATACGATATTACTTGTTGGTGTTAACCCCTCGAGGGCCAGAACACCGATAAACGTTGACGTGGGAGGTTACTGGAGGGTTTATGTTGCTGATTTTGCGGGGTTTAGCCCGGTAAACCAAGGGTTTGGGGTACCCATTTCCTGGGTAACGACACCGCTGATATGTCGCCCTAGTGTTTTGAGGCCGAAGGGCATGGTAACATAGCAGTACATGCCAAAAGGGGTGATGAAAGAAGTCGTGAGCTGATCGGACTCCTTCATTTTGATTTGATGGTAACCGGAATAAGCATCAAGAAAGGAAAGAGTTTCACATCCCGCAGTTGAATCGATAATTTGGTCAATACGTGGTAAAAGAAAAGGAACCTTAGGACATGATTTATTCAAACTGGTATAATCTACACACATCTTAAATTTCCCATTCTTTTTCTTAACTAGTACAGGATTAGCTAACCACTCGGGATGATGAACCTCCTTGATGAATCCATCTGGTAAAAGCTTGCTGACTTCCTCCTTGATGATCTTGTGCTTCTCTTCATTGAAGCGGCACAAACGTTGCTTCACCGGCTTGGACCCGGACCGGATCTCCAAGGCATGCTCGATGAATTCCCTCGGTATGCCCGGCATATTCGGTGGACTCCACGCGAATATGTCGACGTTCGCGTGGAGAATGTCAACGAGCACTGCTTCCTATTTGTCGTTGAGGGTAGCGTTGATCGTCAGTGCTTTCTCGTCAGAGCTGCTTGGGTCGAGGGGGATCTTCTTGGTGTCCTCGGTGGGCTCGAAGTTATCAGCGTGGCACTTGGAGTCAGGGGCCTCGGCAGCCAGCCTATCGAGGTGGCCACGATTATGGTTGACTCCTCCACAGCCTCCCCGTTCTCGACGCACTCGATGTCACAGTCGTAAGCATGATCGTGGAAGGGGCCAACGGTGATGACACCTTTGGGCCCAGGCATCTTGAGCTTGAGGTAGGTGTAGTTAGGGATGGCCATGAACTTGGCATAGCTAGGCCGGTCGATGATCGCGTGGTAGGTGCCGTGAAAGCCGACAACATCAAAGGTGTGGACCTTGTTTTGAAAGTTTGTGGAGGTGCTGATGCAGACGGGGTGGTTGATGCGGCCAATAGGGTAGGCCTTCTTCCCCGGCACGACTCCGTGGAAAGCCCCAGCGCTGGGACTGAGCTTCTCCCTCGGGACTCCTAGAAGGTTGAGGGTCTCTGCATAGATGATGTTGAGGCTGCTGCCTCCATCCATGAGCACCTTGATGAGGCGGGTGTTGAAGATGATGGATCGACAACAAGCGGGTACACTCTAGCCCTCGGGACATAGTCCGGATGGTCATCATGATCAAACGTGATGGCCGTACTTGACCAGTCAAGGTAGTGAGGTGTTGCAACAATGAAGTTCCTCTCGATGCTTTTGATGCTCCTTCTTGCGCTGGCGCAGCATGAGCTGAGTCGAGGGCCCCCCATAAATCATGTAGCAGTTGTGGACCTCGGGGAAACCATCCTCCTTTTCACTACCTTGATCCTTGGGCTCATCCTTCTTGTCACATTTTTTGAGACCAGGTTCTTGAAGTACTTCTTGAGCATCCGGTAGTCCTTGAGGTTGTGGTTCGCCCCTTCCTTGTGATAAGGGCAGGGCTCTTTCAGCATCTTGTCAAAGATGCCCCCTTGGGGGGCCTCGAGGCTTCTTGCACTTGACAGTAGAGACAAAGTCGTTGATGGGGGCCTCATGCTTGCCCTGCCAGTCCTTCTTCTTCTTCTTGCTGTTGTTCTTCTTGGCGCCCTTGGTGGAGCTCTAGGGGTCGGCCGCTTGCTCCCTCCCCTTGTCTTTACTATCACCAAAGAAGGCACCGACCGCCTCCTCATCGGCCGCATAGTTGGCGACGATGTCCATCAGCTCATCCACGGTCTTGGGGGGATTACACCCCAGCTCTTGGACCAGCTCCTTGTAAGTCATGCCTGAGATAAATGCAAGGATGACATCCTAGTCGGAGATATGGGGGAACTCGGTGAGCTGCTTGGAGAAGCGCCAGGCAAAGTCATGGAGGGACTCATCGAGATTTTGTTTGCAGGTGCGGAGGTCCTAGGAGTTTTCAGGGTGCACATAGGTTCCCTTGAAGTTCCCCTCGAACACCGAGACTAGGTCAACCCAGTTGCGGATCTGATCGGGGCGAGCTCCTCGAGCCACCTTCGGGCAGTGTCGAACAGGAATAGAGGGAGCTGGCAGATGATGGCGCAGTTGTTGCGTCCTCCTCCCAGCTGACATGCCAGCCGAAAATTAGCTAACCATAGCTCAAGCTTAGTCTCACCATTGTACTTGGTAAGGCTCGAAGGAGGGCAAAACGGTGATGGCAGCGACATGCTCTGAATTGTCCTGCTAAAGACTCGAGGGCCCGGTGGCTCGGGAGATCGATGCCGGTCTTCATCACTATTGTAGCGTCCGCCTCTGTGCGTGTTGTAGCCTCACAACTCGACATCACCTCTCCTGCGTCTGTGGTTCTCATTGAGGTCATGGCATGTGGGCCGAGGCTCGTGGTTGTCGAGGATGCGCTCTCGAACGGGGACTACTCTCTTCTGCTAAGAGGCAGGCTCCTGATGGTCCAAGCCTTCCCTCTCATGATGGGAGGGGCCAGCTAGCCATTCCGAAGCTGCCCCTTGACATCTCAAGGTCGAGCTCTCAGCCTGCTGTGTGGCTGCCACCTCGAGGAGGCCCTGAACCTCCTCCCTAATGCGTCGAGCGTCAGGGTCCGAGGGGGCAGGCATGTTGCGGAGGAGCATGGTCGCCGCGATGACGTTCTGGCTAGTGCAGTTGAAGATGGGGTGCTCGATCGCTCCACCTCTGATGATTTGCTGGTGGAATTCTTGGGCCCTAGCTCAAGCCCTCCCGCCTGGCGAGTTCCTACGCTCCTGCTCGAGGGTCCGCTCGAGCTGGCACAGGCGTTCCCGGTCCTCGTCGAGCTTGGCCCACATCTCTCGAACTTGTGCGAGCAGGGCGTCTTGGGCATCCTGGGGCAGTCGCGCATCATGGGGCGTGGCTGGTGGTTGCTCCTCCCATCCCACTGTGATGAGGAAACCTCCTGCCACAGCCACTGCTGCGGCTATGTCCATGGGGTCGGCGGTGTCGCTGCTTGATGCAACAGCGCCCTCGATGTGGAAGCACTCGCACATGGGGTCATAGTGGTCAGAGTCAGAGTCGGGGTCATCAGAGCAGAAGATAGGGAATCACCCGTGCTGCTCCTCTTCCAGCTGCCGCCGCATCGTGCCAACGGTATGGCACCTGGGACCGGGCGCTCGAGAGAAGCCAGAGTATTTGGAGGCCAGTGTGACCGTCGCCAGGTCCATGCTGGAGCGGAGAGGCCCCTGAAGGGCCACGTGCGTGCTCAAACTGGCGCTCATGGTAGAGGAGTACGACCTGGTGGCATTGTCTAGGCCGAACAGGAACAGCCGTCGAACCGCAAACAGAGTCGTGCTGTCGGAGTCACGCCCACTGGGGAAGCCGCGCCTGGTCCCCTCAGCAAGCGCAGGGCAAAGATGAAGTCAGGGTTGCCATCGAGTCCTCCCATCTCCTCCTCCGCACCCAGGCGTAAGTCTGCCAGGTTCCTAACCAGGGACCCTGCATCCTCAACCGGGAGCGAGTAAGCCGAGGTGGAATCGACTCACTCGTGGAACGACGATGGTGGTGACGCTGGTCGTGCCTCCTCTGGGATACGGAAGCATGGTGATGGGGCCGGTGAGGGGCCCCTTGTGGGGACCCGGGATGGTCTCCGCTTAGATCTTTGACTGAGAGCAGGACCATGTCAAGGATGCGGCTGAATGACATGAACTCCAAGCTCCCGAACTAGATCGCCATGGGGAACGAAAGCGATGGCACAGAGTACCATCTGGAGAATGGTGGGAAACGCTGGTGACACGTAGATCCCCTACCTGGCGTGCCAACTGTCGGTGTCATGAACCGAGGGGCCTAACACTAACTAGTAATTACGTGCCGCGTGCTCCCTAATCCGGATGGTGATGCAAGAAGAACACACGATTTATCCTAGTTCGGGCAAAGAGGGCCCTACGTCCAGCGGGAGGGGAGTGACTGTATTATCTTACACCGAAGTGCTTGTACAGGGGAGATACAAGCAAGTGTATGCGGGACGGAGCAGGGCCTAAGTCTAGGAACGCTGGTCCTAAGCCTTGCGTGTGTGTGTGGAGACCGAGTGAGTTCGAATGAATTCACCCTCTTTCTTAGCTAGCCCAGCGCCCCCTTTTATAGTCCAAAGAGGGGCATGGGTGTACAAGAAACCCTAGCGGTGCTGTGAGGGCTATCGTAAGCCATGACGCCGAGGAGCAATCATGGCAAGAGCACTGTAGGGGCATGCGCCGAAGCGAGGTCGAGCCCTGTAGTAGCGTGCGTGATGATGAGATTCACCTTCTTGAGATGTCACAGCGAAGTCGGTGATTGACTGGCCCTGATGATAATGATGGTGTGCCTCAGCGGCGTGGTGAAAGACGTGACCTCCTGTTAAGGGCGTACGGTTGGCAGGAGATGACGTACGAGGGTTGAATCGTTGACCAGGGCCTCCGAGAACCCGTGTCAAGGGGTACCCTTGGGACCTCGAGGCCGTGTGGATAAGGACGAACCCCGGAAATCCTAGTACGAATGTTGACATTTGCGTTTCGAGGGGGTGCCCGTCGGGGCATAGTGTATAGTATGGAGGAATAGTGTAACAACCCGAAAATCCGAGCTACAAATTTTTTTTCTTGAAAACCTATGAGTGATGAGTGTGAAATGTCATCATCTGCCCTAACCTTGCATCTAACCTTTAACATGACATGCATGATATCCCATGTGATCATAGCATAATTAAAATGTTTCAAAGTAATTTTGATCAATGTTTCATATGTTGTTTTCAAATGTGGCAATAGCTTTACCTTCAATGTTTCATTAGTTCACATATCATGTTGCATTATATGTGATTTGGGTTTTTATTTGGTTTATGTGATGATTAATAAAATGAGACCATAATATTTATTTTCACAAATAAATACTAAGGGAATAATACCCTAACAATATAAGGGCCTTGTATGCTCACTACTTGTTGTTAAAAGTGGGCACATCACACACACATATATATATGTATATATATAAAAGTATTTCAAAACGGAAAAGAGAAAAGAAAATGAAAGAAGAAAAAGGAAGAAGCAATCTGGCCCGTGGAACGAACCAGCCCAGCCCCGCTGGCCCAGCTTTTTCTCTCCTCTCTTTTCTCTCTGCGCCGACCAGCCCAGCAAGGCCGCTGGCCCAGTCGCTCACTTGCTCACCCTCTTCGCCGCGCCGGCCCAGTACCGTGCGCGCGCGCTCGCCCGCGTCTGCGCGCTGAAGGAACCAGCCACCGCCGCTCCCCTGCTCCCCGCTGCCACGCAAGCCTTCCCAGCCGTTCGATCCGCGCCTGCCCCACATCCACGGTCGTCCTGCGTGCCACCTAGGCCAACATCTCCTGCCACAAGGCACCCACGGCAGTGAGCTCCTCGCTCTCCTGCGCACACTTGTAACCACCATGCTCTGCTGTCCCCTGCCTATCCCCTCTCCCTTCCTTCACCGCGAAGCCAAATTGGCTTCTCTCTCTACCCGCTGGAGCCCACGGAGGCCGAGGAAGCCGTCAGGAAGCTTCCCCTTGGACAAGATTTCCCTTGCAACCAACTCTGGCCACCATGCCCCTCTGCCCTTGCCACTTCCCTTATAAGAGCGAGCCCCGGCGCCCTCTAGGGTTCCCAGGCTGCCTCCACCGTTCTGGTGGTGATCAATTTCAGCTCTAGCCTACTCAATTTGGAGAAGAAGGGGAGGAAGGAGAAGAAGGAGGCAGGGAAAAAGAAAGCCACTGCTGCTGGAGTTGGAGAAGAAGGAGGAGCGCCGCTGCAGAACTGCTGCTGCTGCGGAGCCATTGGGTTGAGGAGCAAGGACTGGACCACGAGCCAAAGTCGGAGCCGCTTGGACTTGTACCGCACCTCCATCCTCTTCCACGTCGGTGAGCACCGCCGCCATCGCCCCTCTTCCGCCCCGACCTTTGCTGCCGGCCATGGCGTCCCACCTTGTGGACGTGTAGGCCGAGACCACCGCCGGCCTCCTTTTTGACATACGCACACACACCTGAGACTGGCCGAGCCTTGGACCACGGCATTAGGTGGATGCTGGATCGGAAGCCACCATGTCTGCCACCGCGCTGCACGCCACCGCAGCAAGGCCACCTTGCTGCCTTGTCATTGAGCCCCGAGCCGCTTTGACCTCGGATCCTTGCTCGCCTTGATGAGATGGACTCGATGTGCATGCTAACCCCTTGGATGACACCTCGGACGCCTCGGCGTGAACCACCATGCCAGTGCACTGCCGCTCTGGAGCGCCACCTTGCACCGCCGTGTTCCCACCGTCTCCGACCACTGCCGGGAGCAAGAAGATGATGAGCGTCTCCGCTGTGATGAGCTGCGTCGGCTGGACAAGGAGATGGAGGCAGTAGAACCTCTCTGAGTGTCGTGTCACGCACCCGAGGCCTCGTTGGAGCTCCGCCGTGGGAATTGCTACCCACGCGGACTCCGCCGTGGGTTTTGGTCACTGCCGGTGCATCAGGGAGGTGCTGCGTGCCCTCAATTGCACTTCTGTGCCCTGAATTAGACTTGGAGTGGCTCGGTGTGAGGACGTCACCGAGCGCCACCGCCGTCGAGCCGCTGTCCGTCATGGAGCTTGTCACTGGAAGCCAAGCTGTCGCCTTGAAGCCCACCATCGTGTTCGCCGTAGCGTCCTGGAGCCGATGGGCAAGAAGATGACGCCGGAGGACCACCGCAGCACCGAGAATCGAGGTTTTCCTTGCCATTAATGAGCCCTGCCATCGGGCAAAGGAGAAAGAAGAAGAGGATGAGTTCGGCCAGAGGAAGATGGACTCAGTGTTCGTGGAACAGAGCCACTGCAGGTGGGGCCAAGTGGAACCGGTGCACCGTGGAGTTGAGCTGTGGACTGCATGGACCAGAGGACGATGCCGTGGACGTGGTTCATGTGGATTAGAGGCACTGACAGTGGACCTAGCAGACGACGGTGCATCGTAGACCGAGAGCTATGGATCGAGCCCAGTTTGGATTCAGAGCAGTGACATGGCAGCACCAGAGCGTGCCATGTGGCGGGCCCGTCCCGGCCCAGAGCCAGCCCACTCAGCCCATTAACAGCCCAATAACAGCCCGTTAACAGCCCAGTGGGGCCCACCTATCAGTTGACCATTGACCGTTGACCGTTGACTGCTGACGTCAGCAGTGACGTCACCTCGGACTACCTGTCAGGCCACCGTTGACCGGTTAATGCTGACGTCAGCATGATGTCATCTGCCATGTCAGCACCTGATCAGCCGCTGTGTAAACCGACCGTGACACGTGGCCCAATCATAGGCTGCCACGTGTTAGCACCTGGTTAATCTGGCCCTTTTTCTTTTTTAGAAAATGGTTAAATCTTTGAAAAATCATAACTAATTCATACGAGCTTCGAAAATTATGATCCACATATCCAATTTTTTTATAAATCGAGCTCTATCTATTTTTGCTATGTTTGAGTGTATTTGGATCTTTTATTTGGCATTCATTCTTTGTGTTAATCTATAGGGGTCACTCTCGTGACCATTAATTCTCGTTACAGGCTCGAGCAAGGACAAGTCTGACGACAGTGACTACCAGGAGAAGTCCAACAGCTATGTCAGTGAAGGTGCCACACCTCACCCAACCTCGTAGATCCCATTATGCATGGCAAATGTAGTATGGCTAGTGCTTTAATTCCTGTTGCTATAATGAAATGCCTGTGTTAGGTTTGCATGATAGATTACTACTTGATGAGCCCTACCTTGTTGTAACCTTTCACCTGCTTACCCGCTGTTATGTTAGCCACTTACTTATCTGCTATAATTATATATATACTTCACTCACTTACATTTTGATGCAACGTGATGAACCCTGGGAAGGCCTGGAGGGTGCCAGGCTAGTGATGTGTGAGTTGATGGATCAGATGGGCATGTGAGCTGATGATGCTATATCTGGGTTTGGGGTGGAGCTTACGACAGGGAGTGGGGTGAGGGTTGAGTCGATCGAGCCGGGATCTATGATGAGCTTTTGGAGCAAGTCTTGCCAGGGAATGGATCTAGACATTCCCACAAGAGGAGCCTATGGCGGGCTAACTAAGATATGATGGTGGTCTTTAGGTGTGATCCTCTGAGACGTGGAGCCCAGGACGAAGGTGCTGTGGTAGCACGTTAAAGATAAACCCTGAAGAAGACATCCTGGCTTGGTCAAACTTAGGAACTGCTGTGTTGGTATCCGGACCTTAGGAATCTCTTGCTTTCCACTCGCTCTCCATGGGGGAAAGATGGCCGAAATGCTGGATAGATCGATGCCACTACTGCTAGGCGAGTAGTGCTAGGGAGGTATATGCATGAGATGGAGCTAACACCCTATCGAGACAATCATGGCACCCCCTTCAGGAGTGGGTACATGGCATGGCATCCTCTATGGGAGCGGATACATGCTCTCTTCATAGTTCTAGTGATCTAGAGCTGGATGATAGAGTGGCATCGTTCTATGGCAGTAGGCGCCCAAAATCTTCCTAGGTGATTGCAAGCACAGATGATGGTTATCTAGTGGATTAGTGAAACCTCTGCAGAGTGTATGGTTGATCGATCGATACATATGCCGACTTGTTTGGCTATGGACCTTTCCTGTGTTCTCCATGCACCGGACTAGTGAGTGGAGTGTTCTACCTTCCCCTGAGTATGATTTCTGGCCGTGAGCCAGGTTGAGGGCTGCGGGCCGCTGAGACAAGCTAAGAGGGAGTTGGCTTGTCAACTTGAGTTTGAGATGGTGTTAGAGGAGTTGGGATGGTGATTATGAGATGGAGGGTGATGGATGTTGTGGGATTGGGAATGTGATTAAAATATGATTACTATATTATTTACATACCTGTTTGCTGCATAGGAAACCCTAGCTTTATAGGTTCCTTTTGATATATCTAATTTGCATCCAATTTCCACAAAGCAATGCATAGGGTGGGAGTGTGGCTAGTACAAATCGTACTGAAAATTTGGTTTCAAGTTCACGGAGTGAGTACTCATCTAGGAGTATAGCGATTGAGGGTTTCGTGCCTATGCTCAAGTTGGATCGAAGATGATAGCTTCCACACCTCAAGCTTTTATTGTTATGCTGCATGAACTCTGATTCCGCCAAGTGGTGATGTAATAAGTTATTGTAAACCTCTCTATTGCACTCTTTTGTTCGATGTATGGATTATGGTATTCAACTGTTATCAGGTAATATGATTTAAATGGTCATATTATACTTTGATTCTGTGGATTTTCCTTTGCGAAAATCGAGGTCATTTCAAATAGTGTCCTGTATGAATCAGCGTTTCCCCGGGGATGGGAGGTAAAAGGTGGACGCGACCTCTGTACTTTCCCATCATTACCATCGATGTAGCCATGGGGGTTGGCAGGTGAAACGACCTTGATTTCCGCGAAGGGAAATCCACAGTGTCGGAGTGTAATATGACCATTTAAATCACATTACCCGATAACAGTTGAATCCATAATCCATACATCGAACAAAAGAGTGCAAATAGAGGGAGTTAAAATAACTTATTACATCGCCACAGGGCGGAATCAGAGTTCATGCAGCATTACAACAAAAGCTTGAGGTGCGGAAGCTATCTTCTTCTCTCCAACTTGAGCGTAGGCACGAAACCCTCAATCGCTGTACTCCCCAGATGAGTACTCACTCCTTGAACCTGAAAACCAAATTTTCAATACGATTTGTACTGGCCACACTCCCACCCTATGCATTGCTTTGTGGAAGTGGGTGCAAAATAAGGGTATCTCAAAAGGAACCTATAAAGGCTGGGTTTTCCTATTCAAAGTTCAAGTATATAAAACAAAAGTATAATAAACAAGTTTTAAACACAAACCCATTCCCTTCATCTATATCCATCCATATCTGTAGCATCATCTCATCTCATCCCCAACACCCTCTCAGACTCTGGTCGACAAGCCAACTCCCTCTTGGCTTGCCTCAGCGGCCCGCAGCCCTCAAACTGGCTCACGGCTGGAAAACACACTCAGAGGAAGGTAGAACACTCCACTCACTAGTCCGGTGCATGCGAAACATAGGAAAGGTCCATAGCCGAAGATTCAGCATATGTATCGATCGATCAACCATACACTCTGCAGAGGTTTCACTAATCCACCAGATAACCATCATTGATGCACGCGCACACCTAGGCAGATTTCGGGCGCCTACTGCCATAGGCGATGCCACTCTACCATCCAGCACTGGATCACTGGAACTGTGAAGAGAGCATGTATCCGCTCCCGAAGAGGATGCCATGCCATGTACCCACTCCCGAAGGGGGTGCCATGATCGTCTCGGTAGGGTGTTAGCTCCATCCCATGCATATACCTTCCTATCACTTCTCGCCTAGCAGTAGTGGCATCGACCTATCCAGCGGTTTGGCCGTCTCCCCCCCATGGAGAGCGAGTGGAAAGCAAGAGATTCCTAGGTCCGGATACCAGCGCAACAGTTCCTAGATTTGACCAAACCGGGATATCTTCATCAGGGTTTATCTTTAACGTGCTACCACGGCACCTTCATCCCGGGCTCCACCTTTCCGAGGATCACACCCAAGGACCACCATCACATCTCAGTTAGCCCGCCACAGGCTCCTCACATGGGAATATCCAGAACCATTCCCTGGCAAGACTTGCTCCAAAAGCTCGTCGTAGATCCCGGCTCGATCGACTCAACCCTCACCCTACTCCCTGCCGTAAGTTCCACCCCAAACCCGGATACCACATCATCAGCTCACATGCTCATCTGAAGCATCAACTCACACATCCAGCCTGGCACCCTCTAGGCCTTCCCCGGGTTCATCACGTCGCATCAAAATGTAAGCGAGTGAAGTATAGAAATTATAAGTATAGCAGATAAGCAGGTGGCTATCATAACAGCGGGTAAGCAGGCGATAGTTTACAACAAGGTAGGGCTCATCAAATAAATACTCTATCATGCAGTCCTAGCACAGGCATAGCATTATAGCAACATAAATTTAAAGCACTAGCCATACTATAATTGCCATGCGTAATGGGATCTACGATGTTGGGTGGTGTGTGGCACCTTCACTGACGTAGCTGTCGGACTTCTCCTGGTAGTCACTGTCGTTAGACTTGTCCTCGCTCGAGCCTGTAACGAGATTTAACGGTCGCGGAAGCGACCCCTATAGATTAGCACAAAGAATGAATGCAAAATAGAAGATCCAAATACACTCAAACATAGCCTAGATAGATAGGGCTTGATTTATAGAAAATTTGGATATGTGGATCATAATTTTCTGAGCTCGTATGAAAAAGATATGAATTTTCAAAGATTTAACCATTTTCTGAAAAGAACAAGGGCTCGAGGGGTTACGGGCTCAAGGTTACGATCTCGAGGGGTATGCTCTTGAGGGGTACTGTCTCGAGGACACTGTCTCGAGGGCACGGCCTCAGGTTATGGTCTCGAGGGTTAGGTCTCGAGGGTATGCTCTCGAGGATATGCTCTCGAGGGTACTCTCGAAGACGGAGAAACTGCTCTGCTCCCACAACGGTGCTCGCTCTCGAGGGTACTGTCTCGAGGGTTATGCGCTCGAGGGGTACGCTCGAAGGCGGAGAGACTGCTCTTCTCCCACAGCGGAGCTCGGGCGGTGATGGCGAGGTTAAACATCCGGCGAGGGGCTGCTCCAGGACTTCGCTAACTCGTGCATCGTCCTCGGGTCGTCAAGGCGAACACGAAGGTGGTCATCAAGTCAGGAGCTCGGTTCCGACGACGTGCTTTATGGCGGACAGCGGCTCGAGGGTGACGGTGCTCGAGGTGTAGAACTCGAGGGTCGGTTGTCGAAGGGTCGGTGCTCGAGGTGTCAAACTCGAGGGTCGGTTTGTCGAAGCGTCGAACTCGAGGGTTGGTTTGTCGAAGGGTCAAACTCGAGGGTCGGTTGTCGAAGGGTCAAACTCGAGGGTCGGTTGTCGAAGCGTCGAACTCGAGGGTCGGTTGTCGAAGGGTCGAACTCGAGGGTCGGTTGTCGAAGGGTCGAACTCGAGGTTCAGCTCGAGCGCGTGATCCGTCTCGGACGAGATCAGCTCGAACGCTGAGTTCCTCCTCGGCTATGGACGGCGGAAGAACCCTCGATTCCTGGTGCCACAAAGGATCTCCGGTGCCATTAACCCGCCCGTCGATTTCGGGACTTCACGACGGTCACGTCGATGGGCTTCAGGGCGACAGCTTCACTTCCGTGTCGAGCTCGACGGCAGACGGTGGCTCGATGGCGACGGTGCCCGATGTACACTTCACACCGAGTCACTACAGCTCCAATTGGTGGCGTCGATGGACGGTTGGAGTCACGCAACGCCTGCTCGAGGTGTCGGCGGTGACCAAAACACACGGCGGAGTCCGCGCGGGCAGCAACTCCCACGGCGGAGCTTCAACAGGTCCTCGGTGCACGGCAACGGCACTCCGAGAGGGTCCACGGTCTCCATCTTGCCCACTCGATGCAGCTCGTCACGGCGGAGCTTCCCGGCTTCTTCCTGCTCCTCGAGGGTGGTCGATGGTGGTAGGAACGACGGTGAACGACGGCGTTCTGGAGCGGCAACGTACTGACACGTCGACGACAAGGTGGTTTGGGTCGATGCTCTGGTGAGGCAAACGTAGAGCTAGGGTGTGCACGGGGTCCATCTCATCAAGGCGAGTGCGGTTCCAGAAACGACGGAGGTCGAGGCTCATCGGAAAAGCGACTGGGTGATCTTGCCACGGCGGAGCTTGGCGCGCGGCGATGAACTGGGCGGCTTCCATTCCAGCATCCTCCCGATGCCGTGGTCCGAGGGGCTCGGCTAGTCTCATGTGTGTGTGCGGGTGTGTCCAGTGAGGTCGGTAGTGACCGGGGCCTACGCGCTCACGGCGGAGCGCCATGGCCAACAGCATGGCGGAGGGTTCGAGAGGGCGGCGATGGCGGTGCTCACCGACGGTCGAAGAGGATGGAGGTGCGGTACAAGTCCAAGCGGCTCCGACTCACGGTACTGCTCCTCCTTCCTGCCCTCGACGCAGCAGCAGTGGCTCCGAGTCGACGGTCTCCCTCCTCAGCTCCGGCGGCGGCGTCTTCTTCTTCCCCGACTCCTTCCTTCCCCTTCAGCTCTTCTCCAAACAAGACTGGTAAGGTGGAATGGGGTTTCACCAGAGCGGTGGCGGCGATCTGGGAACCCTAGGATGCCGGGGTGCTTGCTTTATAGGGCGGACACGGTGGTAGGTAGCAGACGGACGGCCGATCACAGCTTTGCTTGATCGAGCGGTCAAGGGATGTCCAAGTCAGCAGCTGGGGTTCGAATTGGGTCCAGAGAACAGCGAGAGGGGGCTAGGTAACGCTGGGTGTCGAAGTTCTTTATGGCGGCAGCGCTCCACTGCGGTGACAGCGCAGGTGCGCGTGCGCGCGCAGAGAATATTGCCTGCGGCCGTGGGAACTTTACGCGGGCTGGTCGGTCCAGGTGGCTTGTGGGCGCGCGTCGATGCGGAGCGACACTGGATCGAGCGGTCGAGGGAGGTTGCTTAGGAGCGACGCCGGGGAACAGTGCTGACGCGAGCACGCACAGCCGGTCGGGTGACCTCAGCGGGCGCGATGACACGTGGGTTCCACTTCGAGGCCCCATCGTCAGCGACTCCTCGGCAACGGAGGCTCGGTGCGGCGCGCGGACGAGCGGCTCTTGCTGGGCCGCCGGCCTGGTTGGGCCGCGCAGCGCCGGGGTCGAGCGGCGAGCAGGGGGGTCGAGCGGCGAGCAGGGGGTCGA
>JALGXP010000605.1:0-27557 GCA_023333625.1 Bothriochloa decipiens
ATCGGCTGGATCAGGATGAATTTTTTTTTTCGAGATGGAGAGGATGGCAGCGGCTGTGGAAGAATCGGTGACTCTAGATACCAGATGTTATGTGGATGGATATTTGGGAGATAACTAGGCCTTATGCTTTGCCAAGAGCTTAGGGATAACTAGGCCTTATGCTTTGCCAAGAGCTTGAGAGATTGAGGGAGACTAGAATTGTTTCATCATAATTCATTGTCTTCTTTCTATTGTGCCTCATGGGCTGATTATAAAGGGTACATAGGACTAACACCTCTTGTGCCTAGACAATATGGTACTAATCCTATTGGTAAATATTAAGAGAGACGCTAATTAACATTAATGGGCTTAAGGCCCAACTAGGACACTTGCGCCCTACGGCGCCCCTCTGCATGCCCATGACATAACCTGGACTTATGCAAATCCCTAATATTTGTTTACAGTCTATGGTTCCTACAAAGTCTAAGGAAAGCAAAACACACAGCAAATTTTGCCATCTAGAGAGCACTGTTTCCTGCTTCTAATCTCTCGACCAGTTTGCACTAAACATAAGAACACATAGATTTTTCACAGTGGTTTCCATGCCTTCTCATGCTATATTTTCAAACTTGCTACTTGCGCGGGGATTCCTGCTAATAAGAATGAAAATCATGTGGTTTATAGCTCCATTCACTTGGTCACACACAGATACCTACCTCAGGTCCACATTTAAAATGCTTATGGCTAGAAGGTGAATAGATTTCAATAATCTCTATCTAGTTGGGGAAAAGTGTCAAACAGTCTGATTTTTTTTTTCCAT
Source organism: Bothriochloa decipiens (assembly GCA_023333625.1). NCBI lineage: Eukaryota > Viridiplantae > Streptophyta > Magnoliopsida > Poales > Poaceae > Bothriochloa > Bothriochloa decipiens. Next base: position 800 of record JALGXP010000605.1, read on the forward strand.
TGCTTGTACTGCATCTACTGATCTACAAAAATTTCAAAAATGTTCGCTGTTTTTTAGGTATTTTACTACCATAAACCTGGCATAAGAAAACAAGACGTTACGGAGCCGTGCCTGACAGGCTGCACTCGATGTTCACAGATGCACATCGTCTGCAGGCACCCGTGTTATATACTTATATAACGAGTACGAGTAACGATAGCGTGCAAATTTATTTACTGTACAATGTAGCAGCATGAGCATCTTGTCTGTTTCTGCAAGTGTTCAAGAAATAACGGAAATCATGCCAATTTCGTTTGTATTCTGTTAGCATTATGTTTACCAAGGAACAAATGTTCTTAATTCTGATCTGATTCTTTTTTTTCCTTTTGGTACAAATTAAACTTGTAGGCATAATTCAACAACACTACATATCCTGGCTGTCCGCCCGTTAGGCTGGCAACACCGAACTAGCAGTCAAATTTGCTATACAGTGAAATTTGCGAACTTTTTTTATTTTTAATTTTTTTTAAAAAAAATTTACAGAATTAATCGTCGGTTTCGAAATATGACAGAACTAGTCGTCTACAGTGGGGCGTTTTTTATGACGTGGTAAACGGTCGGCCGGCGCCGGTGCCGGCCTTTGCGGGCGGTCCCCTGGCGGCCAAAAAACGCCCACTGTGTGGGCGTTTTTTGTCCGAGAGGGGGCCGCCTGCAAAAGTACGCGCTGTTTTACGGGCGGGCCTCGGAGCAGTAAAAAAACGCCCACTGCGTGGGCGTTTTTTCCTGTCCAGGGGGCCGCCTGCAAAACAGGCGAGGCTGGCAGCGCACTTTTGCAGGCGGCCCCCTCGCCGTGAAAAAACGCCCACATAGTGGGCGTTTTTTACCGACCAGGGGGCCGCCTGCAACTACGCGCAACACTAGTTCTGTAGACGACTGTGTGGATGCTCTTATAATTGATTTTCTTCGTTTTGCTACCAGATGTGTGCCAGCAATGCTGAATCATAAAGTTCGTGTTTCGTGCTTGATGCGACATATTCTGTGCGTTATCTGAGTACTGGAAATTCAATGTCGACACTGCTTCTATTTGCTTTAATATCTTTGCTGAGATGTTTCTGCTGGTTTTTATCATTTAAAGACCCACCAATTTTTGCCATAAAAAATAACGGGGAGTTCTTTGTCCTCCTGATTCCACGGGGGATTTTTTGTTTTGTCATCAATGTGAGGCATGCCGTAGACCGTGATCGATACTAATTGTTTTGTCGTTTTGTCAGTTCTATATGACAACACGAAGGGTTCTGATTGCATTGATGCTTGGTTTTTTATGGCAAGCATGGATAGGGGCGTAGTTGCAGGCGGCCCCCTGGTCGGCAAAAAACGCCTACTGTGTGGGCGTTTTTTCACAGCAAGGGGGCCGCCTGCAAAAGTACGCTGCCAGCCTCGCCTGTTTTGCAGGCGGCCCCTGGACAGGAAAAAACGCCCACGTAGTGGGCGTTTTTTTACTGCTCCGAGGCCCGCCCGTAAAACAGCGCGCACTTTTACAGGCGGCCCCCTCTCGGACAAAAAAGCCCACTGTGTGGGCGTTTTTTGGCTGCCAGGGGGCCGCCCGCAAAGGCCGGCACCGGCGCCAGCCAACCGTTTACCACGTCACAAAAAACGCCCACTGTAGACGACTAGTTCTGTCATATTTCAAAACCGACGATTAATTCTGTAAATTTTTTTTTTAAAAAAATTAAAAATAAAAAAATTTCGAAATTTGCTAGGTCGGAACTGGGCTACACTCAGGTCGGAACAAAGGCCCATCAATGCCCAAATCCCACGAGATAAGAATTTCCATAGAGTTCAGAGACAGCCCTGTCCAAGGTCAGAGGAACAAATTTGCTTTTCTGTTGCGACCCAATCCAATCTCAGACAAAGCAGCCCAAGTCCAGACCAACATCGAAGTCAAATTTGTTTTTGCATTGATTGGGGTGTGCCAGCCCAGCCAGCAGTGCAACGGCCGGGCCACACTCGAGGGCCCAGTGGCAAGCCACTATATGGACCCTCTCCCACAAAAAAAATGTTAATAATAAGGTAGGCCCATAGCCCACATATCAGATATTAAACTGATAAGAACAGATACTACACTTGATCTTAGCCAAAAGGCCGAGAAAGGTATGAGCTTCCATGGGCCGTGCCCCTTGTTTTGTTTCTCCCTCCCAATGCGCTCTGTTCTCGGTGGACGATGTGGTGCTAATGCTTTGCAACTTCTTCCACCAAACGCACGCAAGGGCTGCGGGAGCAATAGAAGGGACCAGCTCAGGCAGGGACGGAAATTCAGAGGCCCATCTAAGCCCACAAGCACCGGACGAGGCCCCAACTTCCCAAGCGTGCGCGCAACCCCTACCCACCGGCCACCGACGACTGGGGGGCCGGCCGTCACTGCCGCCCTACTTCGCCACCTTCGCCGGCGACGAGCACCACCAGGTATGCCCTTCCCCTAATCTTCCCTTCCTGCTGTGCGAAGCCGTGCGCCCAAACCTTATACGTAACCCGTAGGGAAGCCCTCTCCTTGGTCTTCCCTTCCCTTCCTGCTGTGCGCCCAAACCCTAACGTACCATCTGTATTCGGATCTGAATCTAGTTACAAGTGTGTGTATATGCACGTATTATGCCTACTAACTTCGATTGCTTTGCAAAAAATTATCGGCTGTAGTACATGTGTACACTCATGTCCTTTACTGGGCCGTGAGTGATGTTGTTCGCTTGTTGTTTTGCCTCGCAGGTGTTTTTAGTTTCTGGTGCGCGTGTTGTAGCCATGTCCATGTTCAATAGGATCTTCGGGAAGCCCAAGGAGCAGGCCAACTCCAATGCTTTGGCCACTCTGGACAAGTTAAATGAGGTGACCTTTCTGTCTTCTTTATCTATTATTTCCTGGCATATGATTAGCTTGTGTTACTTCGATTAAGCTCATCTTCTTTATTGATGTTTTCTTATTTTGGCTGCTTAAATTAAATATAATCACGACCTCAGAGTACCTTCATTTTGTATATTGAACTGTTATTATAAGGTTTAATCGAAGTACCCTTCACTTGTTGTCGTGCATGACAAAAATGGAACTCTCACATGTTGTTAAGTTCATCTCAACTTATGGGATGCTTAAGTCCTTCTCATGGCATAAGCTCCATCTATTTATGATCAATACCTTTAATAGTCTGATCATTCTTTGATTTTTCTGTATTTGCTCCTGAAGTTGTCACATTAACTAGCTATTAGGAAGGGATCAGTATCCTTTCTGAACTTGGAAGGGATCGGTATCATTAACTCTTTGTACATGTTTAGCCAACTAGTGAACTGTGCTTGCCATAGTAAATTAGAAAGTTCTAAACGCTCGCTTCATTTATATTCAGACACTTGAAATGCTGGAGAAGAAAGAAAAGGTGCTGGATAAAAAAGCAGCCGCTGAGCTTGAGAGAGCCAAGGAGTTCTCAAAAGCAAAGAATAAAAGAGGTATGGTAAACCACAATAGTGAAGTTTGAAATGTATGCTTGTGCTCTGGCGGTATGATTGGAGATGACATGCTTTTATAAAAGTAATCTGAATTTCCTCGGTGCACATGCTGCACTCCAAGCTTATCCATCATATTTGTGTATTTGTGCATACAAACTTCTTTGGTGCATGGTGCATTGGATCAACAAATATGTTTTACAACACAGTTATTATGCTTGTCATTTTTAGTGTCGTGTCACCATGTTGACATAGTATTTTATCAAAATGAATTTAGGCTTATCCATCATATTTTTGTATATGAATTTCTTTGGTGCATTGTATCAACTAATATGTGGGTATTTCTTTTTACACTGTTATTCTTATCATTTTTAGCGTTGTGTCACCATGTTGACATAGTATTTTATCAAGATGAATTTAGGTTTGTATGCACCTGCAATGTAATAGACCCACATAGAATGCAAATTCCATGGTCCACTATTTGTGGAGCAATTTTCAACATCTTTTATCTGAAGACCTCATGTTAGCTAATACAGCTTATGCATTGGAGACTGGATTTATAGAAACTTGTGCTAATACAAATAAACTTCCTCTTAACAGCGGCTATCCAATCCTTGAAGAGGAAAAAACTGTATGAGCAACAAATTGAGCAGCTTGGAAATTTTCAGTTGAGAATCCATGATCAGGTATATTTGCACTCAAACATTGAGCTTTTTGTTTACTATACATTATGTATGTTAACTGTGTAACTCTTTTTTTTTTACAGATGATCATGTTAGAAGCAGCTAAAGCTACAACAGAGACTGTTGATGCTTTAAGAACTGGAGCTGCAGCTATGAAAGCAATGCAAAAAGCAACGTTAGTATTAATTTTGAGTCCATTTTAGGATTTGCGTACATAGTCATTCAAGGTCTTAAAATGGTTATTTACCGTATCCTTGCAGAAACATTGATGATGTCGACAAGACTATGGATGAAATTAATGAACAGACTGAAAATATGAAACAAATTCAGGATGCTTTGTCAGCTCCTCTGGGAGCTTCTGCTGATTTCGACGAGGTCATTCACTGTAGACATTTAAGATTTGCAATCTAGCAGTGCATAATTTTCTCTGACACACTTACCACTTATTGCACTGAAAAAACTTACAGGATGAACTGGAAGCGGAACTTGAAGAACTGGAGGGAGCAGAGTTGGAATCTCAGCTTCTGGAGCCTGTTGCAGCTCCTCCGGTGCATCCAGTGCACGTCCCAGCCAACAAGCAACCAGCTCGCCCTGCTCCACAGAAAGCTACAGCTGAAGATGATGATAAGCTTGCTGCACTGCAAGCGGAAATGGCATTGTGATCAGGTTAATCTTGATCCATTTGTTCATCTTACTGTCTAATTGATGTTCCTTTGATGGTACTAATTCACTGGTACGGTGGTACCTGTTAGCTAAAGCTGTATACTGTGTCCAACCAGTTGGCAATACCTATTTGTTATCGCCTGAGAAAGAAGTTCAGCAGATCAAATGAGCCAATTTGAGGATGCTTACAGCTATTCAAGCACCCCTCATTCTTTTTAGATGGTTTTCTGGGAACAGGAAATCATCATGGCAGTTTTCTGTCTAAGATACACTTTTCAGATTTAGAAAGGGGCATATGTGCTTCAGCTGAAAAAGGTGTATTCAGTTATTCATCCAGTTGTCCAATGTTAGCAAGCTCCTGAGAACTGAAATGCTAATTTTGTCTGACCCATTGTTGGTCCAATATGGGAACCTAGTTCCATATGTGTTGAACTGTGGCTGAAGAACTTATTGCCATCACATTACAGTTTACCTTCATTTTCTTTTGGCTACTTACTACAATCAAAGAGAACTGTAATATTGTAGACCGAATATTCGCAGAATTTGCTTGGAATTACACTTAACTAGTTCAAGTTTATGGTGTTGGGAGTACATGAAATAATATTATCCAAGTCCTGTATCTTAAAATGATGTTTGTGTTTTAAAGTTACTTTTGCTCATGGTAGTTTTTAACCCTACTGAAACTTGCAGGTTCTCATGAAGAGGTGAAATGTGTAAATGAATGGTGTCACGCTACAAAGATCAAAGCTGAGTCAGGTGTACTACATTTGCCGTGTGTATAATCTTGTGGGGATATTTGGCAACCGAGCAGTAAAAAGAGGCGCTCTTTCAATGATTTTGGAGTCTGCTGTCGGTCGATGACAGTTGTTTTATTACTGTCGCTCAGTTAGCTCTATGCTAACCATTCAGATCACCCAACGTGCATTGTTTCACAGTTTTGTCTGGAGCCATGTAGAAGTGTTTTTGGAAAGTATGAAGTCTCAGGGTTCTCATTTGATGTGGCGGTTCACAGCTCCTTCATACTCAGGCAGCGCATGTTTCCTTGTTGCATCCGAATTACTGTTTTTGCACCTAAGTTCACTAGAAAAAGAGGTTGCGAAGACATTTGAAATTTAAACGGATTGGTATTGTAAATGATCCCAGACAATTTTTTGGAGGTTGCATCTGAAATTCTGAAAACGCTGGTTTAAAGATCTCGCAGCGGAAGTTGGTTCAAAATTGTTTCGGGTAGTGAAGTGTTCCGCATCTGTACAAGCTTTTGCCACGTTTGTGGTTATAAGAAACCCTTTGGTAGGGCTCCTTTTCCATGGGTGTGGAAAGCGATTCTCCAATCAAATAAAATGTTTTTGCACGAGCTCCATTTCCATCTGCAGGAAGCTGAGGACGAGATCTGTGGTCTGTACAATACAATACCCTCCGCTTCAGTGGAAGCATGGCGGAGGTAGGTGCTCGTCCGCAGCGTGCAGTGGCCGGTTTTTTTTTTTTTGAAATAATATTTCTTTATTGAATGAGGCAAATGAGGCAGCCTGTCGGCCCCCGCCCCAGCAGACGAGCTCAGCACTGGGAAGCCCGGGCGGGCCTCATTGGGTTTGGAACCGCTGTCCAACAATGGAAGCCTCACGTACTCCGTACTAGACTACTAGTTGCAGTCTTGCAGATGAACGAGGCTTGGCGGCGCTGCATTCGAGGGTGAGCATCGTCGGCGTGGATGACCCCGGCCAGCAAGGTAACAGAGCACTTGCAATTATGGAATGGCTTTCATCTAGCTGCAGATCAATCGAACAAGCGAGCACAAAAATAAAAACAAGTTCATGACCACAGATCGACACATCAAATGTGTTTTTTTTTTCTGGTCGGAATTATTGAATGCGGAGGCCGAAGCTATGTTATGACGAGGGAGTGCCTAGGCACCCCCAAAATTTATAAAAATAATGAAATTGACTAAATTTTCACCATACAGGCATCCTCTAAAACACATGTCTATACACCACAAGGCACGTGCACCCCCCCCTCTAGTGCGCTCTAGCTTCGTCACTAGAGGCCAATGCATGTGCAAACCAACGACACACGCACACTTCACAGCACTGCATCCTTCCAAACTACGTAATTGCACGACAGCGTTTGTTCAAGTGCCAAGAATCATTGATGGCGGGAGTACGTTTCACCGTGACAAGGAGAAGCAGAAGTTATATATCATCGTGTTTCATTCAGGGAGGTGGGCTTTTTCTGGCCAGAAGCACGGAAATGGTGTTGTAACTTAATAATCTGCACTGATCTAAGTTGCTTGACGTTTAGTGGTAACACTAATACATGCTCGGTTCTCATGGAAATTCTGTCTCCCCTTGTCAGGCATTAGGGCAAGGAATGGACGCAGGGTCCCGTCCAAGCCTCCAAGGTCCAAGGTGATGCAGCCGCCAGCCAGCCGGGCAAATGGAAGAGGGGGGACCTTATCCTATGCCATCCTGCACGTGCCTTCTGTGCTTCTGTCTCTGCGAGGTACAGTGAAAATGTTTCATCCTTTTATGCAGACACAGTAGTGACCAATTATATATCATGGTCAATGAGATTTGCAAAGTATTTCCCCCCCTCTGCCAGCCTAATCCCAGCAGCTACTGTAGAGGGGTCAGGGATCGGGCCTCTCAGTCATTGCTGTCAGTTTACTTTTTTCATGCTATATACGAACTATTCACCACACACGCTGACACGCATGCGTCGATTCGTACCTAAACATTTACAGGTAACAAAATCAGAATTGGTTAAACAAAACAAGCCGTTATATTTGCTGCAGCTGGAATATAGCTCTCCAGTGGATCAGGTTCCCCCCAAGTGTGATACCGACAGGGCCACAATTCATCACAAGAATGCAAACGAAGCATGCATGCAAATAGTCCTGCCACAAAGGCACGGAACGGCACTAGTGTACGTACCACTATGATCTATCTTCTCACTTGCCCATGAAGCAAGAAGCTTTTGCCTAGGGCTACTTCGATTCTTTCATCAGTGCTCTAGGTTTCATTTCATTTCCAAGCTAAATCCTAGTAGTAGTAGTAGTAGTACTGCTCCCCATGCCTTTTTTTTTTCCCCTCCAAACCTTCCATGGCGAAGGCTGCCGGGTGCCGCCCACGGAGAGCCACAGAGATCACATGGAGAACCTGATCCACTGGAGAGCTACGTTCCAGCTGCAGCAAATATAACGGCTCTCCGTTCTAAATTACAAGATATTTTAATTTTTTATATATATTATTTTACTATATATTTTTAATTAGATATAATGTATATCTAGAATCTAAATACGTGTCTAAAAAATTAATATATTTTTAATTTAGAACGGAGGGCATACGATTGAAGCTGTCGGATACTCTGACCCACCAAGTTCAGGTGGTGACACCGTACCGTACCGACACCTATACCGTCCCAGGTAGAGCCGTATGTATACGTGCATGGGTCTGGTCTGGGACTCTGGGTCGCTCATCAGATAAGCCATTCAAGCCCGTGTGTCGAGTTGTTCACGCCGTGTGTCCCTCAAGTTACTACGGGAACACGAACATTGGTTGCAGCTGAAAAATTCCGTGCGGTCGATCGATCGCAGCACTTGTGCACGGTTGCACGAACGAAATACTGTTTTTTTTTTAGTATAAGGATCGGACTGACCCCAGCACCTCCACTCCACCGACGACCATGCTATGCTCGTGCTCCCGGTGCGGCGGTACAAGGCACGCACGGGCCATCATTCTGTTCTCTCTCTCTCTCTCTCTCACACACAGAGGAAAGAAGAGCTCTGGAACAGGAGTACACGACCACCGTTAATCACGCGTTTTAGTTCGTCTCGAAGAAGGTGCTTTGAAACTAGTAGGGCAGGGAGACCGGCTAGCAGAGCAAGAGTGACCTGATCATGCACGCATGTTCTGCTTTGCATTGGTAGGTGATGTGTTTCTTTCAGCTGGAATAATGTTTGTCTGGACAGAGGGATACTGGACGTGATAAGACCGGAATGAATACGTGAGGTTGACTGTGCAAAATCGACTCGACAGTGGCTTGCAGCTTGCTTGATTAGGAAAGGAAAGGAAACGAAACATCCGTGTAAACTGTCAAAGACAACTAACACTCTAATGCCTCACAGCTTGCTTGATTAGCCACTTTCAACTGCTCAGACAACACTCTAATGACACCAGCTGTGAGCAGCTCACGACGACTGATCGATGTCTGAGCCACGTATCAAATCCATTATATTAGAGTTCTTAAACCAAAAAAAAAATCCACACAACAGTACGAGCATATACAATACAATATGTATACGTACTACAGCCCGTGTGTGTTTATTAATTGTTTGTCTGAATTTTCAGCATATAAGTTGCTAGTTCTAGGTCAATTTATTCAATAATGCTAACTCTTTGCATAGAGCTCTCATAGTATGGATGACCTCATATAATACTCTCACATGGTTTTGAAATGTGTATATGAGTCTAGCTCTTGGACAAGAGCGCATTGTTTTGAAATGTGTATATGAGTCTAGCTATTGGACAAGAGCAAGCTAGGTTATGACAAAAATGCTAAGAGGTAGCTTATGAGTGGACAAATGAACCTGCCAGCTCTGCTCCTCTATCACTGATTCACTGACAGCAGACCATGTGATCTGAATTGTGCCTACTGACGCGCTCTCTCGTCTCCTGTTCGCACCATCAGCTGACGTGTGTCACTTCCTCCAGCATCTGTACTCACATGTTCTGCAGGTATCGTCGTACAATGACGCCATACATACCCCGGAATTACCAACACAAGACTTTTGTCAAACGGGCATATGCATCCGATCGAGCAGATCGGCATAGCTTCAAACGAATTTACTTTTCTGCTAACCACATGGAAGAATGAAGACCGTTGAAACTAGAAATAATAGCTTTACCAGTTTCTAATTTATCTTTTTTGTTTTTTTAGTTTACCTGTGTTCTGTATTTTTTTCGATCTACGTGACAAATATTTTTTCTTGATACTAGAATCTCGCGGGCTATTTAGCCACTGCAGATGTAGTTTTATTTTTAGAAACAGAACAGAATAAATTTTACCGGACCCAGAGTTAATCCAATTCTCAAAAAAAAATCGAATTGTATCGTTTCTCTAAAATTACGCATCTGAGTAGTCAATTGATCATGGAATTTCACAATTTGCACGTTCTCATACGAGGTTGTATACCTAGTGAGGTGAGCCCCATTTTTTGTGCCAGTCTACTAGTACAGCGGTGGTAGTGAGTGACGGAGCGAATGAGATAGGACAAGGCACATGATTCGGTTGTTGTAGTTGGAAGTGGCCATTTTATAATTACAAAGGCCATCTCGGCGGCCATTACGAACTCTCTTTCTCTTGTTTGGAAATAATAGAAGAAGCATGAAAGAAAAGCAACAAAGAAAGAAAAGAGGTGAGAAAAATAAAATTGTCTTTCAGCTCCCACGCAGGGCGACCGGGAGGCCAACCCTAGCCGCCGCCGCGCGAGCACCTCTCCCTCTCATCCCCCGTCGCGCCGCCGCCGGAGCGGGGCGCCAGCATGGCCGTGCGGCCGGCCGGGACGGCGGCGGCGGGGCTTCCCCTGCTGGATAGGCGGCGTTGGGCGGCCGGAGCCGGCGCTGGCGCCGCCATGCCTGAGCCGCGTGGAGCTCGGCGTGGCGGACCGGGCCGGTCCGCGGCGGCGTCGGCCTGGACCCGGGCGGGCGCGTTGGTCGGGGGCGCGCTGGCGGCGGCGGCGGCCCTCCCCCAGTCCGCTCAGCTGGAGGCGGGGCTCCGGCGACGGCGGTGTTTCCGGTTGCCAGGGACTCGATCTGCACGGGTCCGGCCTGGTAGTGGCCTGATCGGCGCTCCCGGTGGCGGATCTGGTGGGGGTGGTGGTTTTGGTGGTCGGCGGTTGCTACTAGTGCGCCCCCACCCCCCTCCCCCCCTCCGCTGCCTTTGCCGGCTGCTGCCAGCCGCTGCTGGCTGATGCCGGCCTGCGGGGGGGCGGGCCGTGCGGCTTGCTGGCCGGCTTCGGCTGGTTGGCAGCCGCCGGTCTAGGGGTGGGGGGTGCTCGGTGATGGAGCGGTTCTTCGGTGGCGCCGTGGTGGCGTGGCCGGCTTCGGCTGGTTGGCAGCAGCCGGTCTGGGGGTGGGGGGTGCTCGGTGATGGAGCGGTTCTTCGGCGGCGCCGTGGTGGCGTGGCCGGCTGCGGTTTTGGCGGATCTGTGGTGTCATGGCGGTTCTACTGTTTGTGCCGGGCTCGGTGATGGATGCTCCTCTACGGCGGGGTTCGTCGGCGGGGCGTCGCGAGGCTGCTGCCCTCTCGGGTGTGGGGACGGTGGAGGGGTCCCTCCCCCTCCGCTCGCCTTCAGTCTCCTCTTTATGGTGGCCGCGTCGTGGCGGTGGTCGGGGTCGTGTTGGCGTCGGGGGGGCGGTCTTCGTCTACGCCGTCCCTCCCCTATGCCTTCGACTGTCGTCTTAGGGTGGTCATTCTGAGGACGGAGGCCATGGCGTCCACGGGGGTGCTGGTCCGGGGCTTTGCTCCAGACCCGGTACCTCCAGGGAGTGGCGGCGCCTGCGGCGGGGGCTCGGCCGGCGGTGGTGGTCGACGGCAGCTACGGCTTCGGCGGGCGTTTGGTGGTCGTTCATGCTGGCGGGAGGCTGGTGTTCGGCAGGTGGTCTTGCGAGGGGCTGGCGCAGCTCTACGGCTGCTTGTGTGGCCTGCGCGTCTACTCTGGTGAGGCTTCTTCTGGATGGCCGGCAGCGACGTCTTGGTAGCTGGCGGGGACCCAGTTCTAGTTCGAGTCGGTGCTGGGGTTGTTTTGGGCGAAAGCCTGGCGACGACGATACTTGCGGGTGTCGTTCCCCTGTTGAGGGTGTCGCGTCTCCAGCACAGAACCCAGTCCTGTCATGGACGAACAATGGCGACGCTTGGGCGTCGTAACCTTCTTGAAGGCGTCATTGTGGAATTCGACTCAGTCGGGAGGTCATTGGGCAGCGCTTTTTCGTCGTCTTCGCCAACGTGTTCGTGGATGGTGCCAGTGATGGAGTAGGCTTAGTTTCTGTTTACTTGCTTAGTTTTTAGGTTTTTGTTGCCAACTTTTAGTTGTTTGTGGTGTTAGTGTTGGAGCTCCTAGCGATTGAAAGTACAGGCTCGTGTCGACGACCCAATCCGACCGAGTTCTAGCGGTTAGAGGCTTGTGTCGATGTCCCAATCCGACCAAGCGTGGGTTGAGTTGAGCTGAGTTGAGTTGACGCGAGTTGAGCTGACTTGGTACCTAGGTGTGCAGATGGAGTAGGGTACCCTCCTACATTGTATTTGTGGTTTTCGTCCACTTTCTACTCCAAAAACTGGACGGGGCACTTGACTTCCTTTTTCTTTTTTTGTCTAATAGAAATCGCGGCAAAACTTTTACCGTCCTCTCGAAAGAAAAATGTCTTTCGAGTGTTTTTGGGCTCGCGCATGACTGCACATGAGCAAAAGCGACGATGGCTTTCTCTATTTCTCGACAGCATGAGAAAATAATTTTGCTAGTGAAGTAGAGCTATGCAAACGGATGTATTCTCCCGGTTGAATAGCCTACACAATTTCACTAGTGAAGTAAACAATGATTTCACTAAAACAATGATTTCACTAAAACAACTTTAACACACATGAAGCCTAAAGTTGTGGGTTCGAGAGCCGGTGGCTGCAAAGCAACAGAAAAATTGTGTGGCTTGTGACTGGCCAGTGGATTATCACCCTAGTATTATTTTTCCGCTATTTTTCAGCCTGTTTTGGGTTTCCTAGAATCATCGTTAGTGTCGCGCTGGTACTGCATATTAAAAAAACCGGCAGCGTGATAAAATTTTTGAACCGACAGTGATGTGTTCATTGTAGGGTAGTAATTCATTTGGCGCTGAGTGTAGTTTAACTATGACGACGATATTCCAATGCAAGGCGAGAGATAGAGCAGCATGAGGATTTTTTTTTTCAAGAATACGCATAGCACGTGTTTTATTAACAAGTTAGAGTGGTACAACTCTTGGAGAACCGCACGGCGAGACGCCATTGTACCATTACAAGCTAATAAGCAATCAGCGCGGAAGGCGTAAGCGGGGAATGAAGACTGGATTAGCAGTACTACCTCGGAACGCGGCGAGACGAACAGCTGCAGGGGGCGCCCGTGGTCACCTCCCTTATTTTTAGCTTGTTACGGTACGCAATGCATGGAGGAGCTAGCAAAGCTCGCTCGACCATGCACGTATCCTGTTGTGCCTCGCCGGTGTTCATGCATGCAAGCGCGGCCACATATAAAAACGAGCCCCGCCAAGGCATTCATCGCATCGCAGCGATCGAAGTGAACATGTCGATGCAGGTGGCGGTGGTGGCGGCGACGACGCTGGCGTTGCTGGTGGGCGGCGCCTGGTGCGCTCCTCCAAAGGTTGCCCCAGGCAAGAACATCACGGCCACCTACGGCAGCGAGTGGCTGGACGCGAGGGCGACGTGGTACGGCAAGCCGACGGGCGCCGGCCCCGACGACAACGGCGGCGCGTGCGGGTACAAGGACGTGAACAAGGCCCCCTTCAACAGCATGGGCGCGTGCGGCAACCTGCCCATCTTCAAGGACGGGCTCGGCTGCGGCTCCTGCTTCGAGATCAAGTGCGACAAGCCGGCCGAGTGCTCCGGCGAGCCCGTGGTGGTGTACATCACGGACATGAACTACGAGCAGATCGCGGCGTACCACTTCGACCTCGCCGGCACCGCGTTCGGCGCCATGGCCAAGAAGGGCGAGGAGGAGAAGCTGCGCAAGGCGGGCATCATAGACATGCAGTTCCGCCGGGTCAAGTGCAAGTACGGCGAGAAGGTCACCTTCCACGTGGAGAAGGGCTGCAACCCCAACTACCTGGCGCTGCTCGTCAAGTACGTCGACGGCGACGGCGACATTGTGGCCGTGGACATCAAGGAGAAGGGCGGCAGCGAGTGGGAGACCCTCAAGCACTCCTGGGGCGCCGTCTGGAGGAAGGACAGCGACAAGCCGCTCAAGTTCCCCGTCACCGTCCAAATCACCACCGAGGGAGGCACCAAGACCGCCTACGAAGACGTCATCCCCGAAGACTGGAAGCCCAACACCGCCTACACCGCCAAAGGCGGCGGCTACTAGTCGATCGTCTCGGCTGATGCATTGGTCGGGTTGGACTTAATTCACAACAATATTCTTTTTTTTTACTGCTGCTGCTGCTACGACGACAGGACGAGATGTCCTCCTCGGTCTCCATATATAGCTAGAACCATGCTCCGCTCTCTTATATTATTTAATTAAAAAAAAAGAGAGAAGAGAGAATAAACAAAGAGACCAGATACATAATAAGTGCCTCATGAGAGGCCTTTGTACTGTCTATGGATCTTCCATGAAGTTCCAATTTTATCATGGCTACATTTTAAGAGAATACACACACTTTTAAAAGACTAATTGGAATCTGTGATACGTATACATCGATTCTAGATGTGTATTCTTTGCTTTGACCATACTTAATGAGGTATATATGATATTCATTTACTATGCTGCAAAACATAATAAAAAGCTTTCTACTCTTTAATTAGATGCACTTTCCATTACCGTGACACCTTCATTGTTTCCATTAATTATGCAATTTCAAACATTAAGATAGCATCTTTAACTGCACCATGCGCAAGTGGAGTTAAAGAAGCAAGGATGACCTTCTTGCTAAGGGTTTTATTCGTCCAAGCACATCGCTTTGGGTTGCTCCTGATTTGTTTCTGGAGAAGGATGACACAAAAGGGCTCTATGTGGGCTATAGAGCACTTAATTAATCAAGTGTCAATCAAGAACTAGTATCATTACCCCGTATTGTTGTGTGATTTTTCTCGCCTTCGGCTATGTGTGGTTCCATCGACCTCGGCTACTATATACATGATCGGCTACCTCGACATCGACAATTATGCAACGACTCCAGTCAAAGCTTTCATGTCATAATTGTCTTTCATGACGCTCTCGCTACAACTATGGGAGATAATGGAGGAGGGAAAAGAAGAGGCAATACCGAAATGGGACGAAGGCATGTAGGACAGTGAAAGCACACGACTTCAAACTCGGTCCTAATTATCCGCTTCTCTCCTGTCTCGATCGTGGACGAATGTTAGAAGTATAGATTGTTATATAGTTAGATATAGAGATAAAATCATCGATATATTAATAAGTGAAAATTCCGCGTATTTGGAAGTCAAAAGTTTTGAATTGTCTTGTTTTTCCAAAATCACACATAGTTAATTGACCATGAAATTTGTACTTTCCAATACGAGGTTGTGTGCCTACTTTTTCCTAGTGAGTAGGGACCCCATTTTTTGTGCCACGTAAGCTTACATTCTGCTAGTGCGTCGGTGGTAGTGAATGACAAAGCGAGTGACATATATAGGACAAGGCACATGATTCGGTTGTTGTAGTTGGATGGAAGTGACCATTTTATAATTGCGTATAGTAGGGCATCTGCGTAAAAGCAAGAAAGAGGAGAAAAAGGTGTCTTTCAAGTGTTTTGCGCTTGCGCATGAGCAATGAGCAAAAGCGACGACGGCTTTCTCGTCAGAGGTTGGATGCCCTCTGTTTGTCGCAGCTTGTGGGTGAAGCAAATGCTACACTACAATGTATGCCCGGGACAAGGACAATGCTGCCTGCTACTTGCGTACGTAATACGTGCTAAAATAAACTCTGTAGTTCAACTCAAACCAAACCAATATAAGTACGTATAACCAAGTTTACAAAACACAAGTATTAATATTTATGCCACTAAACAAATATGCCATGAGGATAAATTTGATAACATAAATAATTTGATATGTATTTTCTGTAAATTCAGTTAAATTTGGTATTTTTTAGACCGAGGTAGTACTCCCTCTGGTCTCTGTTGTTGCTAAATTCATCGGATTGAGGGCACGTGAATCAATATGACGGAATTGCATGGCGAGTCACTGCGGAGTTTAATTGAGTTTATCCCAGTGAAGGAAACCCCTTTTACGGCTGCCTAAGTGGGCCACAGAGCCATATGCTGGGGCCGCCCACGGTGTCATTGACCACTGACCAGCCCTGCTGACCTGACAAAACATCGAGGTTTGTCTGAGCCAGCCAGCCAGGTCCGGACAGGAGGTTCCAAGTTAATTTTACCGTAACCCAGGCTGGACCATGCGTCCTTCCTGCGCTTTTCCCATGCTCTGCCCTGCTGCCACAGTTTACCCCAGTCCCCAGCCAACTAGCCTCACTGTCAGTCTGTCACCACAGCCCTAAGCAGTATAATTACCGTGCGCACTTCCTTTTTTTACCAGTACCTTTGCTCGCTCGCTTAGGCCATGGTTAGATCCCTCTAAAAGTTATAATTTTTTCACTCTCTCTCCATTACATTAATATTTAGCTGCTTGCGTAGAGTATTAAATATAGATAAAAAAATAACTAATTACACAGTTTAGTTGAAAATCACGAGATAAATCTTTTAAACCTAGTTGGTCCATAATCAGACAATATTTATCAAATAAAACGAAAATAGTACTATTCATCAAATTCATTTTTTTCCACGATCTAAACAAGACCTTAATCTATCTTGGCGCCGTACCGAAAGCGAGAAGAGCATCCAACCGATGTCTGGAGCCGTCGTACACGGCGGAGGGAGGACGCGCACGTTTTCCCGGGCTCCTTCGTACGGGCGTTTTGCCGGTGCCGGCTAGTGACTGGACCCTAACACCGAGTGTGTGTGTGTGTACTGCCAGTAGGAATAGTAGACTAATCTACCGGGTAAAAATCTCGGTCTGCCTACCTGTTGTTGGTGTGTTCACCGTTACCTTTCACCGGCTTCGCGTGCACAGGCCGTCGTCGTGGTAAAAGTAAATCGCGTTCTTAACGCGTTGCCTTTCGCAAAGCGGGGTAATCACTTTGCGTTAAGCACAAAAGCCCCCCTGCTTTTGCGCGTGCGGGCCGGATCCAATGACCGGGCCCGGGCCGTCCGGCGGTGGTCTCCGTCACGCGCGCGTTGAGCGTCTGCCAGGCGTGGCATGTAGGACATCTCACATGCAGGTCTCATACACAAACTATGCCTTGCATGGAAAACGACAAGTTAAGAAACTAGATAAAACCATCAGTAATGGACATTATAAATACCAAGAAAAATAAGAGAGAGGGTGGCGACACCCATCAGGGGAGGGTTCACGGTTTAAACATTGTATGTTTTTTTTTGAGTAATGTTTAAACATTGTATGTTGTGACCTAGGCCTTGGTTGGGTACACTCCTTGCCACCATGCATTGTGGTACTAGAACTGTGGCCGACGAGCTGTTGTACATAAAATCGGAGACTCTGTTCGATTTTGCCATAGCTGACACAGGCGATCGAGAAAATCATGTGTGCCGCAGGATGCTTGACAGCTTCTTGTCGAAATTCGCGACCAAAGTAATATAATCCTACCAGGATGTTTCTTTAAATGGATTTAACTCACTTTATTATTGTTGCTGTTACTAAATATTATTATTTTTATTAAATATAAATAAAATTAATATTCTACGAGGACGCTTTTTATAGATGAATTTCCGTTAGTAGCAACATTAAAACCATTCAGTCATTAACGACCGAAAAAAATAAAACCCAGGAGGCGAGGAGGCCACGCGGCACGCCGGGTGTCCCTAACAATAATAATAATCTCCGAATCATAGAGGGGCATTTCCGTCCAGAAGCACAAGCTGGGGGAAACGGCAAAAGTGGCCGCGAGACTGCAGAGAGCGCTGCTCGCTTCAGTCCTCACTGCCCCACTTGTTTGCAGCAGCAAGCGCTAGTGGACGCACGCGCCGCTCCCAACCGAGGGAGACGACGAGCCGCCCAAGGCGACGAGCCAGCAGCCATTACTCCAGTTCCCAATCCCACCACCACGCAGGCTCCCGCATTGTTTCAAAATTCTCGAATCGGCCCCTGGTCTGTGTGCGGTGGCAGCCGCGCCGCCGCCGGCGAGGGCCTCTCTGTCTGTTCTTGTGGGGTAAAGCGAGGCGAGGCCGGCCTGGTTTGCAAGCTCGCCGGAGGAGGCGAGCGGAAGCGGGAAAGGAGGCGCGGCAGCGGTGGAAGTGCCAAGACTGAGGAGGAGGCGCCGCCGGCCGCCCATGGACACCGCGCGGGGGGTCGCGTGCCTGCTCGTGGCGGTGATCTGTTTGTCGTGCGCCGCCGCCGCCGCCGCGAGGACGCCGGCCGCGAGGCTGCACCGCCACCTCAAGCGGCTCAACAAGCCGGCCGTGAAGAGTATCGAGGTGCGTCGACCCACGTTTCCTCCGGCTTTTCGTCCCGCGGAGGCGGAGGCGTGCGTGTGTGTGCACCATGCCCGGCTGTTTTGGTGCTACTCTTGGTAGATTTGAATTGCTTGCCTGGGGGGAAAATATTTTCTTGAGGAGATTTGCCCATTTGATAAATTAACGCTGCATTCGTGAGCATTTGAGCAAAGCCAAGTCGAGGGGATGGGTGTGTCTCTACCTTTTGGCTACTCCTCGAGCTCGTGCTCTGATTTAATAAAAGACGCCTCCTTTTGAGGCTTCTTTTCTGGTTGTTGTTCTCGAGGGAAATTTGCTTTCTGGCTAATCTTCTCTTTTGTGTGCACGCTTTGTGCTTGTTCTTTTGTATGAAGTTCTTCCTTGCTTGACTTGCGGAAACTAATTTCTCAGAGAATTGTCAAACTGCTCCTTTCGTGGGGGAACTCTCTGTTCCACACTCATATCTAATTCTAATCCAGCTGTCTGCGAATTGCAAATCTGCAGAGTCCAGACGGGGACATGATAGACTGCGTGCACATCTCACACCAGCCAGCGTTTGATCACCCTTACCTCAAGAACCACACAATCCAGGTACCCCCCTGCTGAAAACTACCAGTAACTGAACTGGTCTTGTTGAAATGTCATTGTTAACGCACTCTACGGTTTGCAGATGAGGCCGAACTACCACCCCGAAGGCCTGTACGACGAATCCAAGACCTCCACCAGCAGTGGGGAGAGGCCTAAGGTTCAGCTCTGGCATCAGAATGGGATGTGTCCTGAAGGTACGGTCCCCATCAGGAGAACGAAGAAGGACGACCTGCTCAGGGCAAGCTCAATGCGGCGGTACGGCAGGAAGCGGCACACCACCGCGAACCCAATGTCCGTCAGCCCCACCATGCTCAACGAGGGTGGCCATCAGGTACCTAGCTGCTCGTATCATCCCCTGATGTTGAGGACCTGGGGTGGAAGAAAGAAGCTACGTACATAAGTGTGCCGTTGTTGTACCGTGATGCTCATAACTGTTGTTGACAATCGCAGCATGCCATAGCGTATGTTCAGGGCGACAAGTACTACGGCGCCAAGGCGACTATCAATGTGTGGGAGCCCAAGATCGAGCAGCCTAACGAGTTCAGCTTGTCCCAGCTCTGGATCCTGGGGGGCTCATTCGGGGAGGATCTGAACAGCATCGAGGCTGGATGGCAGGTAGAGAGAGAAAAATACCCACAGCACATGAGCTTCACATTCGTAATCAGCATAGAGTAAATGCACCACCGTTTTCGCGGTTGGTTGCCCTGCCGGACAGCGATGCAGTGTGTCGTCACGAGCTCTGAATCACTTCTGTGTTTCTCTGTTTCATTTTATCAGGTTAGTCCGGACCTCTATGGGGATAACAACACAAGGCTGTTCACATACTGGACTGTAAGTTTTGAGCATTCTGCCTATCCTATCTTCCGGTTATTGCAACATTTTGAAGAAAGATTACACTTTCATTTACAGTTCCTGAACTGTTTCCATATGTGCTATGTGTAGAGTGATGCATACCAGGCAACAGGGTGCTACAACATGCTGTGCTCAGGGTTCATTCAGGTTAACAACCAGATTGCCATGGGAGCCAGCATCTTCCCAACCTCAAGCTACTCTGGCTCCCAATATGATATCAGTATACTGATCTGGAAGGTGAGATAAGTAATTAAACTAGTAACTCACCACATGTCATGCCTAGTACGTACAGAATTATCAGACATGCAGAGAATCTTTAGCCCACTTGCTGTTATGCTCTTATTCGTGCTCCTCCTTGACTGGTGAACCTTACCTGGGGCTTTGAAAATTGGTTTCCTCCTTACCCGTGACTGTGGTTATCATACTCCTTTTCTCAACAACCTCTTTCTTATCGCTAATGATTACTCTACTTTTGATTTTTCAAAAGAAACAACCAACCAGCTAGCGTTTTTTCCATTTCCATTGAGCATGGGTAATGAGTGCACGATTTGCATGCTAGAAGAACATGAATGCATCCACTTAGGTGGCATTTGGCCTGTGGGTTACAGGTGGGAATGGGAAATGGGCAGGGTGGGAAATGTTTCCCCTTGTTTGGTAAGAAGGATATAGAAATGAGTTGGGTTTGGAATAGGGATAAAAGGGGCAAAGGGCTCATATCTCATACCTGATTCCTGTCAGTCCGATGTGTCAAACCTGCGGCCACTTGGCGTTGCAAGGAACAACTAACACAACATCCCTAGCAAGTCACTCCACTGGAGTTGTAGTACTAACTACCAGCAAGGTACATAGGAGTCATCAAGGATCACTGTGGAAGCAAAGAGATGAGCAGCAGTAGACTTCTGGAGATGTGAATTTTCTATTTCTTTTTTCTCTTTTGCGTTTTTCCATACTTAACCCAGACACAAAGCATATGCATCCAGACATGGGAACAGAAATATAAATCTTTTATCCCTAATCCAACCCCCACCAACTTGCCTATAAGCCACCGCATATCTCTATACCATACCTACCCAGCATTCAAACGGCACAGTGGCTACTATTCCCTGATACTCAATCTAGCTATGTAAAAGGATTTTGCATAGAAATGTAGTGATACACCTTTCCATTGCGTGGCTGCTATATTAATCTCTTCCGTATGTATGTAATCTGTGCAGGACCCAAAGGAGGGCAACTGGTGGATGCAATTCGGCAAGGATTACGTGCTCGGCTACTGGCCGTCCTTCCTCTTTTCGTACCTGGCGGACAGCGCTTCGATGATCGAGTGGGGCGGGGAGGTGGTGAACTCGCAGCCAGACGGCGTGCACACATCGACGCAGATGGGCAGCGGGCACTTCCCGGAGGAAGGGTTCAGCAAGGCGAGCTACTTCAAGAACATCCAGGTGGTGGACAGCACCAACAACCTCAAGTCCCCTAAGGGGCTGGGCACCTTCACGGAGCAGTCCAACTGCTACGACGTGCAGAACGGCAACAACGGCGACTGGGGCACCTACTTCTACTACGGCGGCCCAGGGAGGAGCTCCAACTGCCAGTAATTAACTTTCAAGTTGTGGCAGCCATCCGATCCGAGTGGTAATACACGGTTCGCATCAGTTTTCTGGTAGGTCTAGGTAGTATGTGATGTGAATTGGGTCGTGTTTTGTGTCTCACTTCTAGTAGTTTCTCTCTTGAGTCTCTTCTTGTTTTTTTTTCTCCCCTTGTTGATTAGTGCCAGGATGGCTTCTGAAGAGAAGCATGGCATGTGGTGGTGATGCCCTACCCTTATGGTGGCCTACCTCCTTTTCCTATATGGTAGATTCACTTGTCCTTGTGGTTACGGGCTGTGCTCTTTTCTTTTCCTGTCTCCTTTTTTTCACCTTTGATGGATGTCAGTGCTGCTGCACCGAAAGGTGGAATGGGCAGAATTCAGATTTAGGTCAGCAGCTTTGTGTGCACTGATGAATGGGTGGGTAACTGCCTAACTAGTGGTGCTGATTAAGTACAAGAACAAGAACAAGAAAAAGGGTAAAAAAAAGAGAAGAAATGTCCATGCCAATGTTGATTGTTCTGCAGAGCACATCTCGGACAGTATGAAATGTCTTCTAGTACAGCAGATCTTAGACTCTTAGTGGAGGTAGTGTACCATGACATGTACATCCAACAGATGTTTTGGTTGTCTTTTTGCTTGTAATCTGCTGTGCAATGTGCATGGTTTGGTGGGAGATGGAGGAAGTAACAAGTAGTCCTGTTTCAGTAACCCCGTACTGGTTAGCTCAAAAGTCAATTCTGGTGTATGATGGAGTGTGGAGAGGCTGGAAAAATTTTGTGCCGTTGTGAAAACATGACAGGGTCCCATGTGCCACAGTTCCCCAGGCCAACCAAAACCCCCGCAGGACTGTAAACGGAAAAAAGAACCCTGTGTCAAAACATTCGTCTTGGTAGGTCTCACATCGTTCACATTCAGTGTTTTTCTTTCTTTCTTTCTGATGAACCAGCATCATCAACTGTTGAATGGGTGGATCGTGTTTACATGATAATAAGCTGATACGCCCTGTTCTCAATCATGATACATTTTTTTCTCTCACACAATAAAACAGCATTAGACGCAAAAACCATCGAACAACCAGGCTTATCTATAAGCTAAATGTGAATGCGCTGTGGTCCACAGCTTGTCAGAATTGTAATAATTTCGTGATAGAACTAGGTGGCTAGTACTGTACCCGTTGGTAGCATATTCAGTAGTTCGGGCTGATCGTGTACTGTGTAGTACGTGGTGGCCGCGCCATGCCATCGTCCGCAAGCAGTCGAACTGGATCCTGGTGGATGATGTGAGAGAGGTGAGGCGTCGCTGTGGAGGTGGAGCGGACAGCGGAGCGAGCGTCGACTGCAGCTGTGCCAGATATCTTTCGAGACGACGCTTGCAGTGTCGCAGTGGCAGTCGCAGAGTGGAGCCGGCCGGCGGCGAGCAAATGCCCAGTGGCTCTGGCTGCCCATCCTGGGTCCTGGCATGGCGTCGAGCCAATAATGACTGGACTGGATGGGCTGGCCGCCATACCCAAGACCAAGACCCGAAAGGATCCAAGATGGCCGCGCATACTGTATGCAGATTCAGACAGAGGTAGCAGGCTGAAGTGGAGTCTCCGCAGTGCAGTGGGCACTAGTCGAGCAGCAAGAGGAGAGTAGACACCGCCGTGGCTGGGGTCTACTCAGCGATCAGCGGCACGGGGATGCACCAGCCGTTTACCAACGCCCACACCTGCGCTGCATTTTTTTATTTTTTTATGAGAGTTACAGGCATGATGACTGACTGCATCCGTCTCCATCTCATCCATGGCGGCCTGTGCTCGCCTCGCGTCCCCAAGTCAGTTGGGCCTGTGGGCCGTGAAAGGCAGTGGCGGGCCCAATGGGGTAGTCTAGGTAGGCACGGGCTTACCCTAAATTTTGGCCAAAAATTTTTTAGTAGTTCTCTCGGCCCACAGAAACTTGGCCCAACTCTCGGTTTCTCCCTTCTCGCTTGGAAGGCAGCAGGCAAAGTCGTTCGACTCCCTGCTCCGCGCTCGCTACTGCACGCTCGACGCCGCTCCCAGCCCACTCGCGAGTCGCAGAGTCGCGACTTGGAAGGCGATGCGAGGAGCCGCCGCGGCGCCACCCGCCCGCCGACCGTCCACCCACGCCGCCACGCCGGCCCGTCGCCGCTCGCCGGCCTCCCCCGGCCCCGGCCCGCCGCACTCCTTCCCTATCCCCTGGCCCCTGCCCGCCAGCCGCCGCCCCCCCGCCCGGACGGCCGGACCAGCCAACCAGACGGCGTGCGCCCGACGCGCCGACGGCCTGACGGTCGGCACTCTGAAGTCCGGCAGACCGGCACCACCCCGCCCGCCCACTCATCTGTTCCTTGTGAGTTGATTTTTGTTCTCCGAGATGGCTATGGGCTATGGCTATGGCTTCATGGTTTATTGGTTTAGGGATTTGATTTTCTCCCAAATCTGTGAGACTGTGAGCCAAGAATTAAACTGGTATTGAATGAAATTTGTTGGTATGTTTTTAGGAAGTTGAGGCATGAAGAAATCAAATATAGCAGCTCTTTTTCAGAAACATGAGGAGAAAAAAATTGCAACTCAGACCGCTTCAGCTCCACCAATTCCAGTTATTGATGAAGAGTTGTCTATTCCTATTGTAGAAGATCCTCTAATTACTAGTGTAGAAAGTGCTATTGTAGCTGTGGAAGAAGGGACAAAGACACCTACAGTAATAACTACAGGCAGCACAACTCTACTCACAATAGATGAAGTTGAAGAAGAAGAGGAAGAAGAACCACCTCTAGCTGCAGCTGCTGATGTTGATTCTCTTGAGCATGACTCGGGCCTAAGGAAGTCTATTTCAATATTTGATGTGAATGAACAAGATTCTATCAGAAGAGGGTACATTTTACAAGGCCCATGTCAACTTTATGCCTATATTTATCCATTCAGAAAAATCTATGGGAAAGATCGCCGCTTTAGTTTTTTTTGGTTTCAAAAGTACCCGTGGATTGAATATAGTGTAGAGAAGGATGCAGCATATTGCTTTCGTTGTTATTTATTTGCTAAAGGAAGTGAAAAATTTATTACAAAAGGTTGGAATAATTGGAATGTGGGAGCTATTGCACTTGACAAACATCAGAATTCAACTTTACACAAGTTTGCTCAAGAGAAGTACATCTTATTTGTGCAAAATGGTACAAAAATTGATACTGTCATTGTGAAGGTGTCAGAAAAGGATAGAGCTGAGTACAAGGCTAGGTTGATTTATTCACTCAGATGTTTGAGGTTCCTTTTGAACCAATGATTGGCTTTTCGTGGGCATGATGAATCTGAACAAAGTGTCAACAGAGGGAACTTTCTTGAACTCTTGAATTGGCTTGCAGGAAATAATGAAGAGGTGAACAAAGTGGTTCTGAAAAATGCTCCACATAATTGCACATTGACTTCCCCTCGCATACAAAAGCAAATTATTAGATGTTGCTCTGAGGAAACCACTAGATCCATACTTAAAGAACTTGGGGATGATTACTATGCAATTCTAGCTGATGAATGTAGTGATATATCACATAAAGACTAGCAGTTTGTTTGCGTTATGTTGATAAACGTGAAAGTGTTTGTGAAAGGTTTCTTGGATTAGTTCATGTTCCTGGCACCACTTCTTTGGAACTTAGAGCAGCTATTCAATCTTTACTGACTAGTCATCACTTGACTCTTAGTTCTTGTCGTGGGCAAGGATATGATGGGGCTAGTAACATGAAAGGAGAGGTTAAGAGGATGAAAACATTGATAATGAAAGAGTCTTCTTCTGCTTATTATGTGCATTGTTTTGCACATCAACTCCAATTAGTGCTTGTTGCTGTTGCGAAGGGAGATGTTGGGGCTAGTACTTTTTTTGCTAATGTTCCACGCTTGCTGAATATTGTTGGAATTTCTTGCAAACGTCATGATATGCTTCGAGATGTTAGAGCACAAAAATTGAAGAAAGCACTTGAATTGGGTGAAATAGAAAGTGAAAGTGAGTTAAATCAAGAGATGGGATTGGCTAGGCCCGGTGACACTAGGTGGGGTTCTTATTATAGAACTGTTTTGCATATCATTGACATGTATTCTACCATTCGGGAAGTACTCATAACCTTTGGAAATGATCCCACACAAAGAGATGATTGGCCAAACATACATGCTATGGTTCTGACTTTAGAGTCATTTGAGTTTGTTTTCAATGCTCACTTGATGCTTGTTATTCTTGGGTACACAAATGAGTTGTCTCAATCTTTGCAAAAGAGAGACCAAGATATTGTTAATGCAATGACACTTGTTGGTGTGGCAAAGAGAAGGTTCCAACAATTGAGGTCTGATGGGTGGAAAGGTTTCTTAGAAATATTTAAATCATTTTGCATCAAATTCTCTATTGATGTTCCTGCAATGGATAGCAAATATGAGCCTCAAGGAAGATCCCATCGTTTTTGTCCTGTACAAACAATTGATGATCATTACAGAAGAGAAGTGTATATTGGTATTATTGATAGAATTCATCAAGAGCTTGAGAATCGGTTTGATTAGGTTAGTAGGGAGTTGCTTATTTGTATGGCAGCATTGAATCCTTCCAATTCATTTGCCTTATTTAATGCTAAGAAAATCCTTAATCTTGCAACATATTATCCCAAAGATTTTTCAAGTTCGGATTTGACGACACTTGGAATTCAACTTGGCACATATATTGAAGATGTGAGGATGGATGATAGATTTAATGGACTGACCACCCTCGGTGAGCTCTCTACCAAGCTTGTTAGCACTAATAAACATTCATATTATGGTTTGGTGTACTTAGTCCTTAAATTGGCATTGATCTTACCGGTGGCGACAGCAAGTGTTGAAAGAGTTTTCTCTGCCTTGTGTTTAGTGAAGAATAAGGTGAGAAATAGTATGAGTGATGTGCTATTGAACGATTGTTTGGTTACCTTTATTGAGCAAGATATATTCTCTTCTGTAAGCGAGGATGACATAATTCATGCTTTTATGGCAATGAGAAAGCGCAAATTATTATAGTATCTTATATTTATGTAAGACCTTATCTTATATGTAATCTATTTGTGCAAGTTTCAGACCTATTTATGTAATCTTTGAACATTTGATTGTATTGTCACAATTTGCTTATTTTATAGCCATTTTACAGAATTTTTTCTTTGAATTTTATCGTGTTGCGCTTGAAAATTTTTTTTTTTTAGGACTACCTTGGTTTCAATTCCTGGGTCCGCCACTGGTGAAAGAAACAGTAAACGAGGCCTACAAGTCGACAACCAAAGCCACTCGGGCCTTGGACGGTTGGCTTGCGCCCCCAACTCGGACTCGGCCACCACGAAAATTGTCCACACACTTCGTGTGATACGCTCGAGTCTCAGTGGAGCATTGCTACATGTTGCAGTCTCAAGTGTTGTCTCATCCAAACACCATAGGATTTTTAATAACGTGGTTTGTATAAGACAATCTACAATACAACGTTAATGTACTTGCACTTGCATCGATTCCGAGGCGATGAAAATATGTGTGGGAGGACAAGGACACCCTAAACGAGAGGTAGAACAAGAATGAAACAACTTAGACACAACTTGGATACAAGCAATCAAGACTTGTAGTCTAGCCAAAGTTACTTATCTAGGAAATATACAATATATCAGTGCAGTGGCGGAGCCAGAAACAGGCCGGGGGGG
>JALGXP010000606.1:0-27556 GCA_023333625.1 Bothriochloa decipiens
ATCGGCTGGATCAGGATGAATTTTTTTTTTCGAGATGGAGAGGATGGCAGCGGCTGTGGAAGAATCGGTGACTCTAGATACCAGATGTTATGTGGATGGATATTTGGGAGATAACTAGGCCTTATGCTTTGCCAAGAGCTTAGGGATAACTAGGCCTTATGCTTTGCCAAGAGCTTGAGAGATTGAGGGAGACTAGAATTGTTTCATCATAATTCATTGTCTTCTTTCTATTGTGCCTCATGGGCTGATTATAAAGGGTACATAGGACTAACACCTCTTGTGCCTAGACAATATGGTACTAATCCTATTGGTAAATATTAAGAGAGACGCTAATTAACATTAATGGGCTTAAGGCCCAACTAGGACACTTGCGCCCTACGGCGCCCCTCTGCATGCCCATGACATAACCTGGACTTATGCAAATCCCTAATATTTGTTTACAGTCTATGGTTCCTACAAAGTCTAAGGAAAGCAAAACACACAGCAAATTTTGCCATCTAGAGAGCACTGTTTCCTGCTTCTAATCTCTCGACCAGTTTGCACTAAACATAAGAACACATAGATTTTTCACAGTGGTTTCCATGCCTTCTCATGCTATATTTTCAAACTTGCTACTTGCGCGGGGATTCCTGCTAATAAGAATGAAAATCATGTGGTTTATAGCTCCATTCACTTGGTCACACACAGATACCTACCTCAGGTCCACATTTAAAATGCTTATGGCTAGAAGGTGAATAGATTTCAATAATCTCTATCTAGTTGGGGAAAAGTGTCAAACAGTCTGATTTTTTTTTTCCATTGCTTGTACTGCATCTACTGATCTACAAAAATTTCAAAAATGTTCGCTGTTTTTTAGGTATTTTACTACCATAAACCTGGCATAAGAAAACAAGACGTTACGGAGCCGTGCCTGACAGGCTGCACTCGATGTTCACAGATGCACATCGTCTGCAGGCACCCGTGTTATATACTTATATAACGAGTACGAGTAACGATAGCGTGCAAATTTATTTACTGTACAATGTAGCAGCATGAGCATCTTGTCTGTTTCTGCAAGTGTTCAAGAAATAACGGAAATCATGCCAATTTCGTTTGTATTCTGTTAGCATTATGTTTACCAAGGAACAAATGTTCTTAATTCTGATCTGATTCTTTTTTTCCTTTTGGTACAAATTAAACTTGTAGGCATAATTCAACAACACTACATATCCTGGCTGTCCGCCCGTTAGGCTGGCAACACCGAACTAGCAGTCAAATTTGCTATACAGTGAAATTTGCGAACTTTTTTTATTTTTAATTTTTTTTAAAAAAAATTTACAGAATTAATCGTCGGTTTCGAAATATGACAGAACTAGTCGTCTACAGTGGGGCGTTTTTTATGACGTGGTAAACGGTCGGCCGGCGCCGGTGCCGGCCTTTGCGGGCGGTCCCCTGGCGGCCAAAAAACGCCCACTGTGTGGGCGTTTTTTGTCCGAGAGGGGGCCGCCTGCAAAAGTACGCGCTGTTTTACGGGCGGGCCTCGGAGCAGTAAAAAAACGCCCACTGCGTGGGCGTTTTTTCCTGTCCAGGGGGCCGCCTGCAAAACAGGCGAGGCTGGCAGCGCACTTTTGCAGGCGGCCCCCTCGCCGTGAAAAAACGCCCACATAGTGGGCGTTTTTTACCGACCAGGGGGCCGCCTGCAACTACGCGCAACACTAGTTCTGTAGACGACTGTGTGGATGCTCTTATAATTGATTTTCTTCGTTTTGCTACCAGATGTGTGCCAGCAATGCTGAATCATAAAGTTCGTGTTTCGTGCTTGATGCGACATATTCTGTGCGTTATCTGAGTACTGGAAATTCAATGTCGACACTGCTTCTATTTGCTTTAATATCTTTGCTGAGATGTTTCTGCTGGTTTTTATCATTTAAAGACCCACCAATTTTTGCCATAAAAAATAACGGGGAGTTCTTTGTCCTCCTGATTCCACGGGGGATTTTTTGTTTTGTCATCAATGTGAGGCATGCCGTAGACCGTGATCGATACTAATTGTTTTGTCGTTTTGTCAGTTCTATATGACAACACGAAGGGTTCTGATTGCATTGATGCTTGGTTTTTTATGGCAAGCATGGATAGGGGCGTAGTTGCAGGCGGCCCCCTGGTCGGCAAAAAACGCCTACTGTGTGGGCGTTTTTTCACAGCAAGGGGGCCGCCTGCAAAAGTACGCTGCCAGCCTCGCCTGTTTTGCAGGCGGCCCCTGGACAGGAAAAAACGCCCACGTAGTGGGCGTTTTTTTACTGCTCCGAGGCCCGCCCGTAAAACAGCGCGCACTTTTACAGGCGGCCCCCTCTCGGACAAAAAAGCCCACTGTGTGGGCGTTTTTTGGCTGCCAGGGGGCCGCCCGCAAAGGCCGGCACCGGCGCCAGCCAACCGTTTACCACGTCACAAAAAACGCCCACTGTAGACGACTAGTTCTGTCATATTTCAAAACCGACGATTAATTCTGTAAATTTTTTTTTTAAAAAAATTAAAAATAAAAAAATTTCGAAATTTGCTAGGTCGGAACTGGGCTACACTCAGGTCGGAACAAAGGCCCATCAATGCCCAAATCCCACGAGATAAGAATTTCCATAGAGTTCAGAGACAGCCCTGTCCAAGGTCAGAGGAACAAATTTGCTTTTCTGTTGCGACCCAATCCAATCTCAGACAAAGCAGCCCAAGTCCAGACCAACATCGAAGTCAAATTTGTTTTTGCATTGATTGGGGTGTGCCAGCCCAGCCAGCAGTGCAACGGCCGGGCCACACTCGAGGGCCCAGTGGCAAGCCACTATATGGACCCTCTCCCACAAAAAAATGTTAATAATAAGGTAGGCCCATAGCCCACATATCAGATATTAAACTGATAAGAACAGATACTACACTTGATCTTAGCCAAAAGGCCGAGAAAGGTATGAGCTTCCATGGGCCGTGCCCCTTGTTTTGTTTCTCCCTCCCAATGCGCTCTGTTCTCGGTGGACGATGTGGTGCTAATGCTTTGCAACTTCTTCCACCAAACGCACGCAAGGGCTGCGGGAGCAATAGAAGGGACCAGCTCAGGCAGGGACGGAAATTCAGAGGCCCATCTAAGCCCACAAGCACCGGACGAGGCCCCAACTTCCCAAGCGTGCGCGCAACCCCTACCCACCGGCCACCGACGACTGGGGGGCCGGCCGTCACTGCCGCCCTACTTCGCCACCTTCGCCGGCGACGAGCACCACCAGGTATGCCCTTCCCCTAATCTTCCCTTCCTGCTGTGCGAAGCCGTGCGCCCAAACCTTATACGTAACCCGTAGGGAAGCCCTCTCCTTGGTCTTCCCTTCCCTTCCTGCTGTGCGCCCAAACCCTAACGTACCATCTGTATTCGGATCTGAATCTAGTTACAAGTGTGTGTATATGCACGTATTATGCCTACTAACTTCGATTGCTTTGCAAAAAATTATCGGCTGTAGTACATGTGTACACTCATGTCCTTTACTGGGCCGTGAGTGATGTTGTTCGCTTGTTGTTTTGCCTCGCAGGTGTTTTTAGTTTCTGGTGCGCGTGTTGTAGCCATGTCCATGTTCAATAGGATCTTCGGGAAGCCCAAGGAGCAGGCCAACTCCAATGCTTTGGCCACTCTGGACAAGTTAAATGAGGTGACCTTTCTGTCTTCTTTATCTATTATTTCCTGGCATATGATTAGCTTGTGTTACTTCGATTAAGCTCATCTTCTTTATTGATGTTTTCTTATTTTGGCTGCTTAAATTAAATATAATCACGACCTCAGAGTACCTTCATTTTGTATATTGAACTGTTATTATAAGGTTTAATCGAAGTACCCTTCACTTGTTGTCGTGCATGACAAAAATGGAACTCTCACATGTTGTTAAGTTCATCTCAACTTATGGGATGCTTAAGTCCTTCTCATGGCATAAGCTCCATCTATTTATGATCAATACCTTTAATAGTCTGATCATTCTTTGATTTTTCTGTATTTGCTCCTGAAGTTGTCACATTAACTAGCTATTAGGAAGGGATCAGTATCCTTTCTGAACTTGGAAGGGATCGGTATCATTAACTCTTTGTACATGTTTAGCCAACTAGTGAACTGTGCTTGCCATAGTAAATTAGAAAGTTCTAAACGCTCGCTTCATTTATATTCAGACACTTGAAATGCTGGAGAAGAAAGAAAAGGTGCTGGATAAAAAAGCAGCCGCTGAGCTTGAGAGAGCCAAGGAGTTCTCAAAAGCAAAGAATAAAAGAGGTATGGTAAACCACAATAGTGAAGTTTGAAATGTATGCTTGTGCTCTGGCGGTATGATTGGAGATGACATGCTTTTATAAAAGTAATCTGAATTTCCTCGGTGCACATGCTGCACTCCAAGCTTATCCATCATATTTGTGTATTTGTGCATACAAACTTCTTTGGTGCATGGTGCATTGGATCAACAAATATGTTTTACAACACAGTTATTATGCTTGTCATTTTTAGTGTCGTGTCACCATGTTGACATAGTATTTTATCAAAATGAATTTAGGCTTATCCATCATATTTTTGTATATGAATTTCTTTGGTGCATTGTATCAACTAATATGTGGGTATTTCTTTTTACACTGTTATTCTTATCATTTTTAGCGTTGTGTCACCATGTTGACATAGTATTTTATCAAGATGAATTTAGGTTTGTATGCACCTGCAATGTAATAGACCCACATAGAATGCAAATTCCATGGTCCACTATTTGTGGAGCAATTTTCAACATCTTTTATCTGAAGACCTCATGTTAGCTAATACAGCTTATGCATTGGAGACTGGATTTATAGAAACTTGTGCTAATACAAATAAACTTCCTCTTAACAGCGGCTATCCAATCCTTGAAGAGGAAAAAACTGTATGAGCAACAAATTGAGCAGCTTGGAAATTTTCAGTTGAGAATCCATGATCAGGTATATTTGCACTCAAACATTGAGCTTTTTGTTTACTATACATTATGTATGTTAACTGTGTAACTCTTTTTTTTTTACAGATGATCATGTTAGAAGCAGCTAAAGCTACAACAGAGACTGTTGATGCTTTAAGAACTGGAGCTGCAGCTATGAAAGCAATGCAAAAAGCAACGTTAGTATTAATTTTGAGTCCATTTTAGGATTTGCGTACATAGTCATTCAAGGTCTTAAAATGGTTATTTACCGTATCCTTGCAGAAACATTGATGATGTCGACAAGACTATGGATGAAATTAATGAACAGACTGAAAATATGAAACAAATTCAGGATGCTTTGTCAGCTCCTCTGGGAGCTTCTGCTGATTTCGACGAGGTCATTCACTGTAGACATTTAAGATTTGCAATCTAGCAGTGCATAATTTTCTCTGACACACTTACCACTTATTGCACTGAAAAAACTTACAGGATGAACTGGAAGCGGAACTTGAAGAACTGGAGGGAGCAGAGTTGGAATCTCAGCTTCTGGAGCCTGTTGCAGCTCCTCCGGTGCATCCAGTGCACGTCCCAGCCAACAAGCAACCAGCTCGCCCTGCTCCACAGAAAGCTACAGCTGAAGATGATGATAAGCTTGCTGCACTGCAAGCGGAAATGGCATTGTGATCAGGTTAATCTTGATCCATTTGTTCATCTTACTGTCTAATTGATGTTCCTTTGATGGTACTAATTCACTGGTACGGTGGTACCTGTTAGCTAAAGCTGTATACTGTGTCCAACCAGTTGGCAATACCTATTTGTTATCGCCTGAGAAAGAAGTTCAGCAGATCAAATGAGCCAATTTGAGGATGCTTACAGCTATTCAAGCACCCCTCATTCTTTTTAGATGGTTTTCTGGGAACAGGAAATCATCATGGCAGTTTTCTGTCTAAGATACACTTTTCAGATTTAGAAAGGGGCATATGTGCTTCAGCTGAAAAAGGTGTATTCAGTTATTCATCCAGTTGTCCAATGTTAGCAAGCTCCTGAGAACTGAAATGCTAATTTTGTCTGACCCATTGTTGGTCCAATATGGGAACCTAGTTCCATATGTGTTGAACTGTGGCTGAAGAACTTATTGCCATCACATTACAGTTTACCTTCATTTTCTTTTGGCTACTTACTACAATCAAAGAGAACTGTAATATTGTAGACCGAATATTCGCAGAATTTGCTTGGAATTACACTTAACTAGTTCAAGTTTATGGTGTTGGGAGTACATGAAATAATATTATCCAAGTCCTGTATCTTAAAATGATGTTTGTGTTTTAAAGTTACTTTTGCTCATGGTAGTTTTTAACCCTACTGAAACTTGCAGGTTCTCATGAAGAGGTGAAATGTGTAAATGAATGGTGTCACGCTACAAAGATCAAAGCTGAGTCAGGTGTACTACATTTGCCGTGTGTATAATCTTGTGGGGATATTTGGCAACCGAGCAGTAAAAAGAGGCGCTCTTTCAATGATTTTGGAGTCTGCTGTCGGTCGATGACAGTTGTTTTATTACTGTCGCTCAGTTAGCTCTATGCTAACCATTCAGATCACCCAACGTGCATTGTTTCACAGTTTTGTCTGGAGCCATGTAGAAGTGTTTTTGGAAAGTATGAAGTCTCAGGGTTCTCATTTGATGTGGCGGTTCACAGCTCCTTCATACTCAGGCAGCGCATGTTTCCTTGTTGCATCCGAATTACTGTTTTTGCACCTAAGTTCACTAGAAAAAGAGGTTGCGAAGACATTTGAAATTTAAACGGATTGGTATTGTAAATGATCCCAGACAATTTTTTGGAGGTTGCATCTGAAATTCTGAAAACGCTGGTTTAAAGATCTCGCAGCGGAAGTTGGTTCAAAATTGTTTCGGGTAGTGAAGTGTTCCGCATCTGTACAAGCTTTTGCCACGTTTGTGGTTATAAGAAACCCTTTGGTAGGGCTCCTTTTCCATGGGTGTGGAAAGCGATTCTCCAATCAAATAAAATGTTTTTGCACGAGCTCCATTTCCATCTGCAGGAAGCTGAGGACGAGATCTGTGGTCTGTACAATACAATACCCTCCGCTTCAGTGGAAGCATGGCGGAGGTAGGTGCTCGTCCGCAGCGTGCAGTGGCCGGTTTTTTTTTTTTGAAATAATATTTCTTTATTGAATGAGGCAAATGAGGCAGCCTGTCGGCCCCCGCCCCAGCAGACGAGCTCAGCACTGGGAAGCCCGGGCGGGCCTCATTGGGTTTGGAACCGCTGTCCAACAATGGAAGCCTCACGTACTCCGTACTAGACTACTAGTTGCAGTCTTGCAGATGAACGAGGCTTGGCGGCGCTGCATTCGAGGGTGAGCATCGTCGGCGTGGATGACCCCGGCCAGCAAGGTAACAGAGCACTTGCAATTATGGAATGGCTTTCATCTAGCTGCAGATCAATCGAACAAGCGAGCACAAAAATAAAAACAAGTTCATGACCACAGATCGACACATCAAATGTGTTTTTTTTTCTGGTCGGAATTATTGAATGCGGAGGCCGAAGCTATGTTATGACGAGGGAGTGCCTAGGCACCCCCAAAATTTATAAAAATAATGAAATTGACTAAATTTTCACCATACAGGCATCCTCTAAAACACATGTCTATACACCACAAGGCACGTGCACCCCCCCTCTAGTGCGCTCTAGCTTCGTCACTAGAGGCCAATGCATGTGCAAACCAACGACACACGCACACTTCACAGCACTGCATCCTTCCAAACTACGTAATTGCACGACAGCGTTTGTTCAAGTGCCAAGAATCATTGATGGCGGGAGTACGTTTCACCGTGACAAGGAGAAGCAGAAGTTATATATCATCGTGTTTCATTCAGGGAGGTGGGCTTTTTCTGGCCAGAAGCACGGAAATGGTGTTGTAACTTAATAATCTGCACTGATCTAAGTTGCTTGACGTTTAGTGGTAACACTAATACATGCTCGGTTCTCATGGAAATTCTGTCTCCCCTTGTCAGGCATTAGGGCAAGGAATGGACGCAGGGTCCCGTCCAAGCCTCCAAGGTCCAAGGTGATGCAGCCGCCAGCCAGCCGGGCAAATGGAAGAGGGGGGACCTTATCCTATGCCATCCTGCACGTGCCTTCTGTGCTTCTGTCTCTGCGAGGTACAGTGAAAATGTTTCATCCTTTTATGCAGACACAGTAGTGACCAATTATATATCATGGTCAATGAGATTTGCAAAGTATTTCCCCCCCTCTGCCAGCCTAATCCCAGCAGCTACTGTAGAGGGGTCAGGGATCGGGCCTCTCAGTCATTGCTGTCAGTTTACTTTTTTCATGCTATATACGAACTATTCACCACACACGCTGACACGCATGCGTCGATTCGTACCTAAACATTTACAGGTAACAAAATCAGAATTGGTTAAACAAAACAAGCCGTTATATTTGCTGCAGCTGGAATATAGCTCTCCAGTGGATCAGGTTCCCCCCAAGTGTGATACCGACAGGGCCACAATTCATCACAAGAATGCAAACGAAGCATGCATGCAAATAGTCCTGCCACAAAGGCACGGAACGGCACTAGTGTACGTACCACTATGATCTATCTTCTCACTTGCCCATGAAGCAAGAAGCTTTTGCCTAGGGCTACTTCGATTCTTTCATCAGTGCTCTAGGTTTCATTTCATTTCCAAGCTAAATCCTAGTAGTAGTAGTAGTAGTACTGCTCCCCATGCCTTTTTTTTTTCCCCTCCAAACCTTCCATGGCGAAGGCTGCCGGGTGCCGCCCACGGAGAGCCACAGAGATCACATGGAGAACCTGATCCACTGGAGAGCTACGTTCCAGCTGCAGCAAATATAACGGCTCTCCGTTCTAAATTACAAGATATTTTAATTTTTTATATATATTATTTTACTATATATTTTTAATTAGATATAATGTATATCTAGAATCTAAATACGTGTCTAAAAAATTAATATATTTTTAATTTAGAACGGAGGGCATACGATTGAAGCTGTCGGATACTCTGACCCACCAAGTTCAGGTGGTGACACCGTACCGTACCGACACCTATACCGTCCCAGGTAGAGCCGTATGTATACGTGCATGGGTCTGGTCTGGGACTCTGGGTCGCTCATCAGATAAGCCATTCAAGCCCGTGTGTCGAGTTGTTCACGCCGTGTGTCCCTCAAGTTACTACGGGAACACGAACATTGGTTGCAGCTGAAAAATTCCGTGCGGTCGATCGATCGCAGCACTTGTGCACGGTTGCACGAACGAAATACTGTTTTTTTTTTAGTATAAGGATCGGACTGACCCCAGCACCTCCACTCCACCGACGACCATGCTATGCTCGTGCTCCCGGTGCGGCGGTACAAGGCACGCACGGGCCATCATTCTGTTCTCTCTCTCTCTCTCTCTCTCACACACAGAGGAAAGAAGAGCTCTGGAACAGGAGTACACGACCACCGTTAATCACGCGTTTTAGTTCGTCTCGAAGAAGGTGCTTTGAAACTAGTAGGGCAGGGAGACCGGCTAGCAGAGCAAGAGTGACCTGATCATGCACGCATGTTCTGCTTTGCATTGGTAGGTGATGTGTTTCTTTCAGCTGGAATAATGTTTGTCTGGACAGAGGGATACTGGACGTGATAAGACCGGAATGAATACGTGAGGTTGACTGTGCAAAATCGACTCGACAGTGGCTTGCAGCTTGCTTGATTAGGAAAGGAAAGGAAACGAAACATCCGTGTAAACTGTCAAAGACAACTAACACTCTAATGCCTCACAGCTTGCTTGATTAGCCACTTTCAACTGCTCAGACAACACTCTAATGACACCAGCTGTGAGCAGCTCACGACGACTGATCGATGTCTGAGCCACGTATCAAATCCATTATATTAGAGTTCTTAAACCAAAAAAAAAATCCACACAACAGTACGAGCATATACAATACAATATGTATACGTACTACAGCCCGTGTGTGTTTATTAATTGTTTGTCTGAATTTTCAGCATATAAGTTGCTAGTTCTAGGTCAATTTATTCAATAATGCTAACTCTTTGCATAGAGCTCTCATAGTATGGATGACCTCATATAATACTCTCACATGGTTTTGAAATGTGTATATGAGTCTAGCTCTTGGACAAGAGCGCATTGT
This sequence comes from Bothriochloa decipiens, assembly GCA_023333625.1. Classification (NCBI taxonomy): domain Eukaryota; kingdom Viridiplantae; phylum Streptophyta; class Magnoliopsida; order Poales; family Poaceae; genus Bothriochloa; species Bothriochloa decipiens. The sequence continues at coordinate 10,093 of JALGXP010000606.1, forward strand.
TTTGAAATGTGTATATGAGTCTAGCTATTGGACAAGAGCAAGCTAGGTTATGACAAAAATGCTAAGAGGTAGCTTATGAGTGGACAAATGAACCTGCCAGCTCTGCTCCTCTATCACTGATTCACTGACAGCAGACCATGTGATCTGAATTGTGCCTACTGACGCGCTCTCTCGTCTCCTGTTCGCACCATCAGCTGACGTGTGTCACTTCCTCCAGCATCTGTACTCACATGTTCTGCAGGTATCGTCGTACAATGACGCCATACATACCCCGGAATTACCAACACAAGACTTTTGTCAAACGGGCATATGCATCCGATCGAGCAGATCGGCATAGCTTCAAACGAATTTACTTTTCTGCTAACCACATGGAAGAATGAAGACCGTTGAAACTAGAAATAATAGCTTTACCAGTTTCTAATTTATCTTTTTTGTTTTTTTAGTTTACCTGTGTTCTGTATTTTTTTCGATCTACGTGACAAATATTTTTTCTTGATACTAGAATCTCGCGGGCTATTTAGCCACTGCAGATGTAGTTTTATTTTTAGAAACAGAACAGAATAAATTTTACCGGACCCAGAGTTAATCCAATTCTCAAAAAAAAATCGAATTGTATCGTTTCTCTAAAATTACGCATCTGAGTAGTCAATTGATCATGGAATTTCACAATTTGCACGTTCTCATACGAGGTTGTATACCTAGTGAGGTGAGCCCCATTTTTTGTGCCAGTCTACTAGTACAGCGGTGGTAGTGAGTGACGGAGCGAATGAGATAGGACAAGGCACATGATTCGGTTGTTGTAGTTGGAAGTGGCCATTTTATAATTACAAAGGCCATCTCGGCGGCCATTACGAACTCTCTTTCTCTTGTTTGGAAATAATAGAAGAAGCATGAAAGAAAAGCAACAAAGAAAGAAAAGAGGTGAGAAAAATAAAATTGTCTTTCAGCTCCCACGCAGGGCGACCGGGAGGCCAACCCTAGCCGCCGCCGCGCGAGCACCTCTCCCTCTCATCCCCCGTCGCGCCGCCGCCGGAGCTGGGCGCCAGCATGGCCGTGCGGCCGGCCGGGACGGCGGCGGCGGGGCTTCCCCTGCTGGATAGGCGGCGTTGGGCGGCCGGAGCCGGCGCTGGCGCCGCCATGCCTGAGCCGCGTGGAGCTCGGCGTGGCGGACCGGGCCGGTCCGCGGCGGCGTCGGCCTGGACCCGGGCGGGCGCGTTGGTCGGGGGCGCGCTGGCGGCGGCGGCGGCCCTCCCCCAGTCCGCTCAGCTGGAGGCGGGGCTCCGGCGACGGCGGTGTTTCCGGTTGCCAGGGACTCGATCTGCACGGGTCCGGCCTGGTAGTGGCCTGATCGGCGCTCCCGGTGGCGGATCTGGTGGGGGTGGTGGTTTTGGTGGTCGGCGGTTGCTACTAGTGCGCCCCCACCCCCCTCCCCCCCTCCGCTGCCTTTGCCGGCTGCTGCCAGCCGCTGCTGGCTGATGCCGGCCTGCTGGGGGGCGGGCCGTGCGGCTTGCTGGCCGGCTTCGGCTGGTTGGCAGCCGCCGGTCTAGGGGTGGGGGGTGCTCGGTGATGGAGCGGTTCTTCGGTGGCGCCGTGGTGGCGTGGCCGGCTTCGGCTGGTTGGCAGCAGCCGGTCTGGGGGTGGGGGGTGCTCGGTGATGGAGCGGTTCTTCGGCGGCGCCGTGGTGGCGTGGCCGGCTGCGGTTTTGGCGGATCTGTGGTGTCATGGCGGTTCTACTGTTTGTGCCGGGCTCGGTGATGGATGCTCCTCTACGGCGGGGTTCGTCGGCGGGGCGTCGCGAGGCTGCTGCCCTCTCGGGTGTGGGGACGGTGGAGGGGTCCCTCCCCCTCCGCTCGCCTTCAGTCTCCTCTTTATGGTGGCCGCGTCGTGGCGGTGGTCGGGGTCGTGTTGGCGTCGGGGGGCGGTCTTCGTCTACGCCGTCCCTCCCCTATGCCTTCGACTGTCGTCTTAGGGTGGTCATTCTGAGGACGGAGGCCATGGCGTCCACGGGGGTGCTGGTCCGGGGCTTTGCTCCAGACCCGGTACCTCCAGGGAGTGGCGGCGCCTGCGGCGGGGGCTCGGCCGGCGGTGGTGGTCGACGGCAGCTACGGCTTCGGCGGGCGTTTGGTGGTCGTTCATGCTGGCGGGAGGCTGGTGTTCGGCAGGTGGTCTTGCGAGGGGCTGGCGCAGCTCTACGGCTGCTTGTGTGGCCTGCGCGTCTACTCTGGTGAGGCTTCTTCTGGATGGCCGGCAGCGACGTCTTGGTAGCTGGCGGGGACCCAGTTCTAGTTCGAGTCGGTGCTGGGGTTGTTTTGGGCGAAAGCCTGGCGACGACGATACTTGCGGGTGTCGTTCCCCTGTTGAGGGTGTCGCGTCTCCAGCACAGAACCCAGTCCTGTCATGGACGAACAATGGCGACGCTTGGGCGTCGTAACCTTCTTGAAGGCGTCATTGTGGAATTCGACTCAGTCGGGAGGTCATTGGGCAGCGCTTTTTCGTCGTCTTCGCCAACGTGTTCGTGGATGGTGCCAGTGATGGAGTAGGCTTAGTTTCTGTTTACTTGCTTAGTTTTTAGGTTTTTGTTGCCAACTTTTAGTTGTTTGTGGTGTTAGTGTTGGAGCTCCTAGCGATTGAAAGTACAGGCTCGTGTCGACGACCCAATCCGACCGAGTTCTAGCGGTTAGAGGCTTGTGTCGATGTCCCAATCCGACCAAGCGTGGGTTGAGTTGAGCTGAGTTGAGTTGACGCGAGTTGAGCTGACTTGGTACCTAGGTGTGCAGATGGAGTAGGGTACCCTCCTACATTGTATTTGTGGTTTTCGTCCACTTTCTACTCCAAAAACTGGACGGGGCACTTGACTTCCTTTTTCTTTTTTTGTCTAATAGAAATCGCGGCAAAACTTTTACCGTCCTCTCGAAAGAAAAATGTCTTTCGAGTGTTTTTGGGCTCGCGCATGACTGCACATGAGCAAAAGCGACGATGGCTTTCTCTATTTCTCGACAGCATGAGAAAATAATTTTGCTAGTGAAGTAGAGCTATGCAAACGGATGTATTCTCCCGGTTGAATAGCCTACACAATTTCACTAGTGAAGTAAACAATGATTTCACTAAAACAATGATTTCACTAAAACAACTTTAACACACATGAAGCCTAAAGTTGTGGGTTCGAGAGCCGGTGGCTGCAAAGCAACAGAAAAATTGTGTGGCTTGTGACTGGCCAGTGGATTATCACCCTAGTATTATTTTTCCGCTATTTTTCAGCCTGTTTTGGGTTTCCTAGAATCATCGTTAGTGTCGCGCTGGTACTGCATATTAAAAAAACCGGCAGCGTGATAAAATTTTTGAACCGACAGTGATGTGTTCATTGTAGGGTAGTAATTCATTTGGCGCTGAGTGTAGTTTAACTATGACGACGATATTCCAATGCAAGGCGAGAGATAGAGCAGCATGAGGATTTTTTTTTTTCAAGAATACGCATAGCACGTGTTTTATTAACAAGTTAGAGTGGTACAACTCTTGGAGAACCGCACGGCGAGACGCCATTGTACCATTACAAGCTAATAAGCAATCAGCGCGGAAGGCGTAAGCGGGGAATGAAGACTGGATTAGCAGTACTACCTCGGAACGCGGCGAGACGAACAGCTGCAGGGGGCGCCCGTGGTCACCTCCCTTATTTTTAGCTTGTTACGGTACGCAATGCATGGAGGAGCTAGCAAAGCTCGCTCGACCATGCACGTATCCTGTTGTGCCTCGCCGGTGTTCATGCATGCAAGCGCGGCCACATATAAAAACGAGCCCCGCCAAGGCATTCATCGCATCGCAGCGATCGAAGTGAACATGTCGATGCAGGTGGCGGTGGTGGCGGCGACGACGCTGGCGTTGCTGGTGGGCGGCGCCTGGTGCGCTCCTCCAAAGGTTGCCCCAGGCAAGAACATCACGGCCACCTACGGCAGCGAGTGGCTGGACGCGAGGGCGACGTGGTACGGCAAGCCGACGGGCGCCGGCCCCGACGACAACGGCGGCGCGTGCGGGTACAAGGACGTGAACAAGGCCCCCTTCAACAGCATGGGCGCGTGCGGCAACCTGCCCATCTTCAAGGACGGGCTCGGCTGCGGCTCCTGCTTCGAGATCAAGTGCGACAAGCCGGCCGAGTGCTCCGGCGAGCCCGTGGTGGTGTACATCACGGACATGAACTACGAGCAGATCGCGGCGTACCACTTCGACCTCGCCGGCACCGCGTTCGGCGCCATGGCCAAGAAGGGCGAGGAGGAGAAGCTGCGCAAGGCGGGCATCATAGACATGCAGTTCCGCCGGGTCAAGTGCAAGTACGGCGAGAAGGTCACCTTCCACGTGGAGAAGGGCTGCAACCCCAACTACCTGGCGCTGCTCGTCAAGTACGTCGACGGCGACGGCGACATTGTGGCCGTGGACATCAAGGAGAAGGGCGGCAGCGAGTGGGAGACCCTCAAGCACTCCTGGGGCGCCGTCTGGAGGAAGGACAGCGACAAGCCGCTCAAGTTCCCCGTCACCGTCCAAATCACCACCGAGGGAGGCACCAAGACCGCCTACGAAGACGTCATCCCCGAAGACTGGAAGCCCAACACCGCCTACACCGCCAAAGGCGGCGGCTACTAGTCGATCGTCTCGGCTGATGCATTGGTCGGGTTGGACTTAATTCACAACAATATTCTTTTTTTTTACTGCTGCTGCTGCTACGACGACAGGACGAGATGTCCTCCTCGGTCTCCATATATAGCTAGAACCATGCTCCGCTCTCTTATATTATTTAATTAAAAAAAAAGAGAGAAGAGAGAATAAACAAAGAGACCAGATACATAATAAGTGCCTCATGAGAGGCCTTTGTACTGTCTATGGATCTTCCATGAAGTTCCAATTTTATCATGGCTACATTTTAAGAGAATACACACACTTTTAAAAGACTAATTGGAATCTGTGATACGTATACATCGATTCTAGATGTGTATTCTTTGCTTTGACCATACTTAATGAGGTATATATGATATTCATTTACTATGCTGCAAAACATAATAAAAAGCTTTCTACTCTTTAATTAGATGCACTTTCCATTACCGTGACACCTTCATTGTTTCCATTAATTATGCAATTTCAAACATTAAGATAGCATCTTTAACTGCACCATGCGCAAGTGGAGTTAAAGAAGCAAGGATGACCTTCTTGCTAAGGGTTTTATTCGTCCAAGCACATCGCTTTGGGTTGCTCCTGATTTGTTTCTGGAGAAGGATGACACAAAAGGGCTCTATGTGGGCTATAGAGCACTTAATTAATCAAGTGTCAATCAAGAACTAGTATCATTACCCCGTATTGTTGTGTGATTTTTCTCGCCTTCGGCTATGTGTGGTTCCATCGACCTCGGCTACTATATACATGATCGGCTACCTCGACATCGACAATTATGCAACGACTCCAGTCAAAGCTTTCATGTCATAATTGTCTTTCATGACGCTCTCGCTACAACTATGGGAGATAATGGAGGAGGGAAAAGAAGAGGCAATACCGAAATGGGACGAAGGCATGTAGGACAGTGAAAGCACACGACTTCAAACTCGGTCCTAATTATCCGCTTCTCTCCTGTCTCGATCGTGGACGAATGTTAGAAGTATAGATTGTTATATAGTTAGATATAGAGATAAAATCATCGATATATTAATAAGTGAAAATTCCGCGTATTTGGAAGTCAAAAGTTTTGAATTGTCTTGTTTTTCCAAAATCACACATAGTTAATTGACCATGAAATTTGTACTTTCCAATACGAGGTTGTGTGCCTACTTTTTCCTAGTGAGTAGGGACCCCATTTTTTGTGCCACGTAAGCTTACATTCTGCTAGTGCGTCGGTGGTAGTGAATGACAAAGCGAGTGACATATATAGGACAAGGCACATGATTCGGTTGTTGTAGTTGGATGGAAGTGACCATTTTATAATTGCGTATAGTAGGGCATCTGCGTAAAAGCAAGAAAGAGGAGAAAAAGGTGTCTTTCAAGTGTTTTGCGCTTGCGCATGAGCAATGAGCAAAAGCGACGACGGCTTTCTCGTCAGAGGTTGGATGCCCTCTGTTTGTCGCAGCTTGTGGGTGAAGCAAATGCTACACTACAATGTATGCCCGGGACAAGGACAATGCTGCCTGCTACTTGCGTACGTAATACGTGCTAAAATAAACTCTGTAGTTCAACTCAAACCAAACCAATATAAGTACGTATAACCAAGTTTACAAAACACAAGTATTAATATTTATGCCACTAAACAAATATGCCATGAGGATAAATTTGATAACATAAATAATTTGATATGTATTTTCTGTAAATTCAGTTAAATTTGGTATTTTTTAGACCGAGGTAGTACTCCCTCTGGTCTCTGTTGTTGCTAAATTCATCGGATTGAGGGCACGTGAATCAATATGACGGAATTGCATGGCGAGTCACTGCGGAGTTTAATTGAGTTTATCCCAGTGAAGGAAACCCCTTTTACGGCTGCCTAAGTGGGCCACAGAGCCATATGCTGGGGCCGCCCACGGTGTCATTGACCACTGACCAGCCCTGCTGACCTGACAAAACATCGAGGTTTGTCTGAGCCAGCCAGCCAGGTCCGGACAGGAGGTTCCAAGTTAATTTTACCGTAACCCAGGCTGGACCATGCGTCCTTCCTGCGCTTTTCCCATGCTCTGCCCTGCTGCCACAGTTTACCCCAGTCCCCAGCCAACTAGCCTCACTGTCAGTCTGTCACCACAGCCCTAAGCAGTATAATTACCGTGCGCACTTCCTTTTTTTACCAGTACCTTTGCTCGCTCGCTTAGGCCATGGTTAGATCCCTCTAAAAGTTATAATTTTTTCACTCTCTCTCCATTACATTAATATTTAGCTGCTTGCGTAGAGTATTAAATATAGATAAAAAAATAACTAATTACACAGTTTAGTTGAAAATCACGAGATAAATCTTTTAAACCTAGTTGGTCCATAATCAGACAATATTTATCAAATAAAACGAAAATAGTACTATTCATCAAATTCATTTTTTTCCACGATCTAAACAAGACCTTAATCTATCTTGGCGCCGTACCGAAAGCGAGAAGAGCATCCAACCGATGTCTGGAGCCGTCGTACACGGCGGAGGGAGGACGCGCACGTTTTCCCGGGCTCCTTCGTACGGGCGTTTTGCCGGTGCCGGCTAGTGACTGGACCCTAACACCGAGTGTGTGTGTGTGTACTGCCAGTAGGAATAGTAGACTAATCTACCGGGTAAAAATCTCGGTCTGCCTACCTGTTGTTGGTGTGTTCACCGTTACCTTTCACCGGCTTCGCGTGCACAGGCCGTCGTCGTGGTAAAAGTAAATCGCGTTCTTAACGCGTTGCCTTTCGCAAAGCGGGGTAATCACTTTGCGTTAAGCACAAAAGCCCCCCTGCTTTTGCGCGTGCGGGCCGGATCCAATGACCGGGCCCGGGCCGTCCGGCGGTGGTCTCCGTCACGCGCGCGTTGAGCGTCTGCCAGGCGTGGCATGTAGGACATCTCACATGCAGGTCTCATACACAAACTATGCCTTGCATGGAAAACGACAAGTTAAGAAACTAGATAAAACCATCAGTAATGGACATTATAAATACCAAGAAAAATAAGAGAGAGGGTGGCGACACCCATCAGGGGAGGGTTCACGGTTTAAACATTGTATGTTTTTTTTTGAGTAATGTTTAAACATTGTATGTTGTGACCTAGGCCTTGGTTGGGTACACTCCTTGCCACCATGCATTGTGGTACTAGAACTGTGGCCGACGAGCTGTTGTACATAAAATCGGAGACTCTGTTCGATTTTGCCATAGCTGACACAGGCGATCGAGAAAATCATGTGTGCCGCAGGATGCTTGACAGCTTCTTGTCGAAATTCGCGACCAAAGTAATATAATCCTACCAGGATGTTTCTTTAAATGGATTTAACTCACTTTATTATTGTTGCTGTTACTAAATATTATTATTTTTATTAAATATAAATAAAATTAATATTCTACGAGGACGCTTTTTATAGATGAATTTCCGTTAGTAGCAACATTAAAACCATTCAGTCATTAACGACCGAAAAAAATAAAACCCAGGAGGCGAGGAGGCCACGCGGCACGCCGGGTGTCCCTAACAATAATAATAATCTCCGAATCATAGAGGGGCATTTCCGTCCAGAAGCACAAGCTGGGGGAAACGGCAAAAGTGGCCGCGAGACTGCAGAGAGCGCTGCTCGCTTCAGTCCTCACTGCCCCACTTGTTTGCAGCAGCAAGCGCTAGTGGACGCACGCGCCGCTCCCAACCGAGGGAGACGACGAGCCGCCCAAGGCGACGAGCCAGCAGCCATTACTCCAGTTCCCAATCCCACCACCACGCAGGCTCCCGCATTGTTTCAAAATTCTCGAATCGGCCCCTGGTCTGTGTGCGGTGGCAGCCGCGCCGCCGCCGGCGAGGGCCTCTCTGTCTGTTCTTGTGGGGTAAAGCGAGGCGAGGCCGGCCTGGTTTGCAAGCTCGCCGGAGGAGGCGAGCGGAAGCGGGAAAGGAGGCGCGGCAGCGGTGGAAGTGCCAAGACTGAGGAGGAGGCGCCGCCGGCCGCCCATGGACACCGCGCGGGGGGTCGCGTGCCTGCTCGTGGCGGTGATCTGTTTGTCGTGCGCCGCCGCCGCCGCCGCGAGGACGCCGGCCGCGAGGCTGCACCGCCACCTCAAGCGGCTCAACAAGCCGGCCGTGAAGAGTATCGAGGTGCGTCGACCCACGTTTCCTCCGGCTTTTCGTCCCGCGGAGGCGGAGGCGTGCGTGTGTGTGCACCATGCCCGGCTGTTTTGGTGCTACTCTTGGTAGATTTGAATTGCTTGCCTGGGGGGAAAATATTTTCTTGAGGAGATTTGCCCATTTGATAAATTAACGCTGCATTCGTGAGCATTTGAGCAAAGCCAAGTCGAGGGGATGGGTGTGTCTCTACCTTTTGGCTACTCCTCGAGCTCGTGCTCTGATTTAATAAAAGACGCCTCCTTTTGAGGCTTCTTTTCTGGTTGTTGTTCTCGAGGGAAATTTGCTTTCTGGCTAATCTTCTCTTTTGTGTGCACGCTTTGTGCTTGTTCTTTTGTATGAAGTTCTTCCTTGCTTGACTTGCGGAAACTAATTTCTCAGAGAATTGTCAAACTGCTCCTTTCGTGGGGGAACTCTCTGTTCCACACTCATATCTAATTCTAATCCAGCTGTCTGCGAATTGCAAATCTGCAGAGTCCAGACGGGGACATGATAGACTGCGTGCACATCTCACACCAGCCAGCGTTTGATCACCCTTACCTCAAGAACCACACAATCCAGGTACCCCCCTGCTGAAAACTACCAGTAACTGAACTGGTCTTGTTGAAATGTCATTGTTAACGCACTCTACGGTTTGCAGATGAGGCCGAACTACCACCCCGAAGGCCTGTACGACGAATCCAAGACCTCCACCAGCAGTGGGGAGAGGCCTAAGGTTCAGCTCTGGCATCAGAATGGGATGTGTCCTGAAGGTACGGTCCCCATCAGGAGAACGAAGAAGGACGACCTGCTCAGGGCAAGCTCAATGCGGCGGTACGGCAGGAAGCGGCACACCACCGCGAACCCAATGTCCGTCAGCCCCACCATGCTCAACGAGGGTGGCCATCAGGTACCTAGCTGCTCGTATCATCCCCTGATGTTGAGGACCTGGGGTGGAAGAAAGAAGCTACGTACATAAGTGTGCCGTTGTTGTACCGTGATGCTCATAACTGTTGTTGACAATCGCAGCATGCCATAGCGTATGTTCAGGGCGACAAGTACTACGGCGCCAAGGCGACTATCAATGTGTGGGAGCCCAAGATCGAGCAGCCTAACGAGTTCAGCTTGTCCCAGCTCTGGATCCTGGGGGGCTCATTCGGGGAGGATCTGAACAGCATCGAGGCTGGATGGCAGGTAGAGAGAGAAAAATACCCACAGCACATGAGCTTCACATTCGTAATCAGCATAGAGTAAATGCACCACCGTTTTCGCGGTTGGTTGCCCTGCCGGACAGCGATGCAGTGTGTCGTCACGAGCTCTGAATCACTTCTGTGTTTCTCTGTTTCATTTTATCAGGTTAGTCCGGACCTCTATGGGGATAACAACACAAGGCTGTTCACATACTGGACTGTAAGTTTTGAGCATTCTGCCTATCCTATCTTCCGGTTATTGCAACATTTTGAAGAAAGATTACACTTTCATTTACAGTTCCTGAACTGTTTCCATATGTGCTATGTGTAGAGTGATGCATACCAGGCAACAGGGTGCTACAACATGCTGTGCTCAGGGTTCATTCAGGTTAACAACCAGATTGCCATGGGAGCCAGCATCTTCCCAACCTCAAGCTACTCTGGCTCCCAATATGATATCAGTATACTGATCTGGAAGGTGAGATAAGTAATTAAACTAGTAACTCACCACATGTCATGCCTAGTACGTACAGAATTATCAGACATGCAGAGAATCTTTAGCCCACTTGCTGTTATGCTCTTATTCGTGCTCCTCCTTGACTGGTGAACCTTACCTGGGGCTTTGAAAATTGGTTTCCTCCTTACCCGTGACTGTGGTTATCATACTCCTTTTCTCAACAACCTCTTTCTTATCGCTAATGATTACTCTACTTTTGATTTTTCAAAAGAAACAACCAACCAGCTAGCGTTTTTTCCATTTCCATTGAGCATGGGTAATGAGTGCACGATTTGCATGCTAGAAGAACATGAATGCATCCACTTAGGTGGCATTTGGCCTGTGGGTTACAGGTGGGAATGGGAAATGGGCAGGGTGGGAAATGTTTCCCCTTGTTTGGTAAGAAGGATATAGAAATGAGTTGGGTTTGGAATAGGGATAAAAGGGGCAAAGGGCTCATATCTCATACCTGATTCCTGTCAGTCCGATGTGTCAAACCTGCGGCCACTTGGCGTTGCAAGGAACAACTAACACAACATCCCTAGCAAGTCACTCCACTGGAGTTGTAGTACTAACTACCAGCAAGGTACATAGGAGTCATCAAGGATCACTGTGGAAGCAAAGAGATGAGCAGCAGTAGACTTCTGGAGATGTGAATTTTCTATTTCTTTTTTCTCTTTTGCGTTTTTCCATACTTAACCCAGACACAAAGCATATGCATCCAGACATGGGAACAGAAATATAAATCTTTTATCCCTAATCCAACCCCCACCAACTTGCCTATAAGCCACCGCATATCTCTATACCATACCTACCCAGCATTCAAACGGCACAGTGGCTACTATTCCCTGATACTCAATCTAGCTATGTAAAAGGATTTTGCATAGAAATGTAGTGATACACCTTTCCATTGCGTGGCTGCTATATTAATCTCTTCCGTATGTATGTAATCTGTGCAGGACCCAAAGGAGGGCAACTGGTGGATGCAATTCGGCAAGGATTACGTGCTCGGCTACTGGCCGTCCTTCCTCTTTTCGTACCTGGCGGACAGCGCTTCGATGATCGAGTGGGGCGGGGAGGTGGTGAACTCGCAGCCAGACGGCGTGCACACATCGACGCAGATGGGCAGCGGGCACTTCCCGGAGGAAGGGTTCAGCAAGGCGAGCTACTTCAAGAACATCCAGGTGGTGGACAGCACCAACAACCTCAAGTCCCCTAAGGGGCTGGGCACCTTCACGGAGCAGTCCAACTGCTACGACGTGCAGAACGGCAACAACGGCGACTGGGGCACCTACTTCTACTACGGCGGCCCAGGGAGGAGCTCCAACTGCCAGTAATTAACTTTCAAGTTGTGGCAGCCATCCGATCCGAGTGGTAATACACGGTTCGCATCAGTTTTCTGGTAGGTCTAGGTAGTATGTGATGTGAATTGGGTCGTGTTTTGTGTCTCACTTCTAGTAGTTTCTCTCTTGAGTCTCTTCTTGTTTTTTTTTTCTCCCCTTGTTGATTAGTGCCAGGATGGCTTCTGAAGAGAAGCATGGCATGTGGTGGTGATGCCCTACCCTTATGGTGGCCTACCTCCTTTTCCTATATGGTAGATTCACTTGTCCTTGTGGTTACGGGCTGTGCTCTTTTCTTTTCCTGTCTCCTTTTTTTCACCTTTGATGGATGTCAGTGCTGCTGCACCGAAAGGTGGAATGGGCAGAATTCAGATTTAGGTCAGCAGCTTTGTGTGCACTGATGAATGGGTGGGTAACTGCCTAACTAGTGGTGCTGATTAAGTACAAGAACAAGAACAAGAAAAAGGGTAAAAAAAAAGAGAAGAAATGTCCATGCCAATGTTGATTGTTCTGCAGAGCACATCTCGGACAGTATGAAATGTCTTCTAGTACAGCAGATCTTAGACTCTTAGTGGAGGTAGTGTACCATGACATGTACATCCAACAGATGTTTTGGTTGTCTTTTTGCTTGTAATCTGCTGTGCAATGTGCATGGTTTGGTGGGAGATGGAGGAAGTAACAAGTAGTCCTGTTTCAGTAACCCCGTACTGGTTAGCTCAAAAGTCAATTCTGGTGTATGATGGAGTGTGGAGAGGCTGGAAAAATTTTGTGCCGTTGTGAAAACATGACAGGGTCCCATGTGCCACAGTTCCCCAGGCCAACCAAAACCCCCGCAGGACTGTAAACGGAAAAAAGAACCCTGTGTCAAAACATTCGTCTTGGTAGGTCTCACATCGTTCACATTCAGTGTTTTTCTTTCTTTCTTTCTGATGAACCAGCATCATCAACTGTTGAATGGGTGGATCGTGTTTACATGATAATAAGCTGATACGCCCTGTTCTCAATCATGATACATTTTTTTCTCTCACACAATAAAACAGCATTAGACGCAAAAACCATCGAACAACCAGGCTTATCTATAAGCTAAATGTGAATGCGCTGTGGTCCACAGCTTGTCAGAATTGTAATAATTTCGTGATAGAACTAGGTGGCTAGTACTGTACCCGTTGGTAGCATATTCAGTAGTTCGGGCTGATCGTGTACTGTGTAGTACGTGGTGGCCGCGCCATGCCATCGTCCGCAAGCAGTCGAACTGGATCCTGGTGGATGATGTGAGAGAGGTGAGGCGTCGCTGTGGAGGTGGAGCGGACAGCGGAGCGAGCGTCGACTGCAGCTGTGCCAGATATCTTTCGAGACGACGCTTGCAGTGTCGCAGTGGCAGTCGCAGAGTGGAGCCGGCCGGCGGCGAGCAAATGCCCAGTGGCTCTGGCTGCCCATCCTGGGTCCTGGCATGGCGTCGAGCCAATAATGACTGGACTGGATGGGCTGGCCGCCATACCCAAGACCAAGACCCGAAAGGATCCAAGATGGCCGCGCATACTGTATGCAGATTCAGACAGAGGTAGCAGGCTGAAGTGGAGTCTCCGCAGTGCAGTGGGCACTAGTCGAGCAGCAAGAGGAGAGTAGACACCGCCGTGGCTGGGGTCTACTCAGCGATCAGCGGCACGGGGATGCACCAGCCGTTTACCAACGCCCACACCTGCGCTGCATTTTTTTATTTTTTTATGAGAGTTACAGGCATGATGACTGACTGCATCCGTCTCCATCTCATCCATGGCGGCCTGTGCTCGCCTCGCGTCCCCAAGTCAGTTGGGCCTGTGGGCCGTGAAAGGCAGTGGCGGGCCCAATGGGGTAGTCTAGGTAGGCACGGGCTTACCCTAAATTTTGGCCAAAAATTTTTTAGTAGTTCTCTCGGCCCACAGAAACTTGGCCCAACTCTCGGTTTCTCCCTTCTCGCTTGGAAGGCAGCAGGCAAAGTCGTTCGACTCCCTGCTCCGCGCTCGCTACTGCACGCTCGACGCCGCTCCCAGCCCACTCGCGAGTCGCAGAGTCGCGACTTGGAAGGCGATGCGAGGAGCCGCCGCGGCGCCACCCGCCCGCCGACCGTCCACCCACGCCGCCACGCCGGCCCGTCGCCGCTCGCCGGCCTCCCCCGGCCCCGGCCCGCCGCACTCCTTCCCTATCCCCTGGCCCCTGCCCGCCAGCCGCCGCCCCCCGCCCGGACGGCCGGACCAGCCAACCAGACGGCGTGCGCCCGACGCGCCGACGGCCTGACGGTCGGCACTCTGAAGTCCGGCAGACCGGCACCACCCCGCCCGCCCACTCATCTGTTCCTTGTGAGTTGATTTTTGTTCTCCGAGATGGCTATGGGCTATGGCTATGGCTTCATGGTTTATTGGTTTAGGGATTTGATTTTCTCCCAAATCTGTGAGACTGTGAGCCAAGAATTAAACTGGTATTGAATGAAATTTGTTGGTATGTTTTTAGGAAGTTGAGGCATGAAGAAATCAAATATAGCAGCTCTTTTTCAGAAACATGAGGAGAAAAAAATTGCAACTCAGACCGCTTCAGCTCCACCAATTCCAGTTATTGATGAAGAGTTGTCTATTCCTATTGTAGAAGATCCTCTAATTACTAGTGTAGAAAGTGCTATTGTAGCTGTGGAAGAAGGGACAAAGACACCTACAGTAATAACTACAGGCAGCACAACTCTACTCACAATAGATGAAGTTGAAGAAGAAGAGGAAGAAGAACCACCTCTAGCTGCAGCTGCTGATGTTGATTCTCTTGAGCATGACTCGGGCCTAAGGAAGTCTATTTCAATATTTGATGTGAATGAACAAGATTCTATCAGAAGAGGGTACATTTTACAAGGCCCATGTCAACTTTATGCCTATATTTATCCATTCAGAAAAATCTATGGGAAAGATCGCCGCTTTAGTTTTTTTTGGTTTCAAAAGTACCCGTGGATTGAATATAGTGTAGAGAAGGATGCAGCATATTGCTTTCGTTGTTATTTATTTGCTAAAGGAAGTGAAAAATTTATTACAAAAGGTTGGAATAATTGGAATGTGGGAGCTATTGCACTTGACAAACATCAGAATTCAACTTTACACAAGTTTGCTCAAGAGAAGTACATCTTATTTGTGCAAAATGGTACAAAAATTGATACTGTCATTGTGAAGGTGTCAGAAAAGGATAGAGCTGAGTACAAGGCTAGGTTGATTTATTCACTCAGATGTTTGAGGTTCCTTTTGAACCAATGATTGGCTTTTCGTGGGCATGATGAATCTGAACAAAGTGTCAACAGAGGGAACTTTCTTGAACTCTTGAATTGGCTTGCAGGAAATAATGAAGAGGTGAACAAAGTGGTTCTGAAAAATGCTCCACATAATTGCACATTGACTTCCCCTCGCATACAAAAGCAAATTATTAGATGTTGCTCTGAGGAAACCACTAGATCCATACTTAAAGAACTTGGGGATGATTACTATGCAATTCTAGCTGATGAATGTAGTGATATATCACATAAAGACTAGCAGTTTGTTTGCGTTATGTTGATAAACGTGAAAGTGTTTGTGAAAGGTTTCTTGGATTAGTTCATGTTCCTGGCACCACTTCTTTGGAACTTAGAGCAGCTATTCAATCTTTACTGACTAGTCATCACTTGACTCTTAGTTCTTGTCGTGGGCAAGGATATGATGGGGCTAGTAACATGAAAGGAGAGGTTAAGAGGATGAAAACATTGATAATGAAAGAGTCTTCTTCTGCTTATTATGTGCATTGTTTTGCACATCAACTCCAATTAGTGCTTGTTGCTGTTGCGAAGGGAGATGTTGGGGCTAGTACTTTTTTTGCTAATGTTCCACGCTTGCTGAATATTGTTGGAATTTCTTGCAAACGTCATGATATGCTTCGAGATGTTAGAGCACAAAAATTGAAGAAAGCACTTGAATTGGGTGAAATAGAAAGTGAAAGTGAGTTAAATCAAGAGATGGGATTGGCTAGGCCCGGTGACACTAGGTGGGGTTCTTATTATAGAACTGTTTTGCATATCATTGACATGTATTCTACCATTCGGGAAGTACTCATAACCTTTGGAAATGATCCCACACAAAGAGATGATTGGCCAAACATACATGCTATGGTTCTGACTTTAGAGTCATTTGAGTTTGTTTTCAATGCTCACTTGATGCTTGTTATTCTTGGGTACACAAATGAGTTGTCTCAATCTTTGCAAAAGAGAGACCAAGATATTGTTAATGCAATGACACTTGTTGGTGTGGCAAAGAGAAGGTTCCAACAATTGAGGTCTGATGGGTGGAAAGGTTTCTTAGAAATATTTAAATCATTTTGCATCAAATTCTCTATTGATGTTCCTGCAATGGATAGCAAATATGAGCCTCAAGGAAGATCCCATCGTTTTTGTCCTGTACAAACAATTGATGATCATTACAGAAGAGAAGTGTATATTGGTATTATTGATAGAATTCATCAAGAGCTTGAGAATCGGTTTGATTAGGTTAGTAGGGAGTTGCTTATTTGTATGGCAGCATTGAATCCTTCCAATTCATTTGCCTTATTTAATGCTAAGAAAATCCTTAATCTTGCAACATATTATCCCAAAGATTTTTCAAGTTCGGATTTGACGACACTTGGAATTCAACTTGGCACATATATTGAAGATGTGAGGATGGATGATAGATTTAATGGACTGACCACCCTCGGTGAGCTCTCTACCAAGCTTGTTAGCACTAATAAACATTCATATTATGGTTTGGTGTACTTAGTCCTTAAATTGGCATTGATCTTACCGGTGGCGACAGCAAGTGTTGAAAGAGTTTTCTCTGCCTTGTGTTTAGTGAAGAATAAGGTGAGAAATAGTATGAGTGATGTGCTATTGAACGATTGTTTGGTTACCTTTATTGAGCAAGATATATTCTCTTCTGTAAGCGAGGATGACATAATTCATGCTTTTATGGCAATGAGAAAGCGCAAATTATTATAGTATCTTATATTTATGTAAGACCTTATCTTATATGTAATCTATTTGTGCAAGTTTCAGACCTATTTATGTAATCTTTGAACATTTGATTGTATTGTCACAATTTGCTTATTTTATAGCCATTTTACAGAATTTTTTCTTTGAATTTTATCGTGTTGCGCTTGAAAATTTTTTTTTTTTTAGGACTACCTTGGTTTCAATTCCTGGGTCCGCCACTGGTGAAAGAAACAGTAAACGAGGCCTACAAGTCGACAACCAAAGCCACTCGGGCCTTGGACGGTTGGCTTGCGCCCCCAACTCGGACTCGGCCACCACGAAAATTGTCCACACACTTCGTGTGATACGCTCGAGTCTCAGTGGAGCATTGCTACATGTTGCAGTCTCAAGTGTTGTCTCATCCAAACACCATAGGATTTTTAATAACGTGGTTTGTATAAGACAATCTACAATACAACGTTAATGTACTTGCACTTGCATCGATTCCGAGGCGATGAAAATATGTGTGGGAGGACAAGGACACCCTAAACGAGAGGTAGAACAAGAATGAAACAACTTAGACACAACTTGGATACAAGCAATCAAGACTTGTAGTCTAGCCAAAGTTACTTATCTAGGAAATATACAATATATCAGTGCAGTGGCGGAGCCAGAAACAGGCCGGGGGGG